>JAPYZR010000255.1:0-80468 GCA_030522945.1 Trichopria nigra | reverse complement strand
TAATCACTGATTTAAGCAGCTGATGCAGAACTTTTAAATCATGTAAAAGTTTATATTGTTTAAAAATAAAGTGACGATGAGACTGTTATGTATGCTGAGTTGGATAGATAGAGAGGAAGAGAGGACGAAATGTGTATTTTACTGATTAATTTAGTGGACTGCAGTTCACTGATTATTTCGGTGAAATTTAAATTTAACTTATGAATCAGTAACAGAAGTAGTTTACCGATTCAATCAGCGACTATTCGCTGACAATCAGCGGTTTTTCAGTGATTCATATTTAGAGAGCATTAAATTTGACGTTTTGACATTTATTCATTGTCAATTAACAGCGCCCAGATTATTACACTTTTCACCTATTATAAGAGGGCGCCTACCTATACTAATTTATGAAGATCATGCGCATGCGCACAATACCATTGTGAATCGCCCCTTCACGCCTGCCAATCACAATTCAACATCGGCGACGCAAGAGGCTCGCTGTGGGAAGAAGGATGGAAGAGAGGAGGAGATTTGAAGAGAGATGTAGAGTCAGGAAGCTGCATTTATATTACATAGGGGTGTTTTAAGCCATTAGGGTATGACGCCATTGGTGTCGCACCTGACATCATAATGCGAATTAAGGTGCCATAAGAAATAAGAGGGTGACATTGAAGTGCATATTCTAACTTTGGTCTCCATCCGTAAACGTGGTTTCTTTACCATCGTATGATCTTGGCAGTATCTTTTCCTACACGAGGCCAAGTTGAACCAAGTGAAATAGAAAATAATAAAAAGTAAAGACTTTGAATGTTTCGAAAATGCAAAAAAATCGCTAAACGACCGTGCAAGATATTTATTATTTTTTAGGCAAAAAGTGCAAGCGAGATACGCGTATGCAGAGGCTGGTCTCTCCGGGATTCTCCGAGGCAACGATACGCCGACGACGACGACGAAGACGACTGCTGGTGGTGCAGGTAGCCCGAACCTGATGCTGTCTGGGTGCAACGATCCGCCAGGCGATCTCCGCGATCGTACCGTGACTTTTCAGCCTCCTCCGGCTCCGTTTCTCCCGCATCTCATTCCGCCTTTGGACGTTTCCGTTGGACGTTTTACTTCCAGAGAGAAATCAGACGAGAGGAATTGGAAAAAGAAGAAAATCCGCGCGCTGATGCTGCTGCTGCTGCTCTCGAGATGTTTCCTACCAGAATGCCACTCTTCATCTTCTTATTTCTTTAGCTTTCTGGTTCCGACTGCTGAAAAATGTTGCCTCGTTTTCTACCTCGCACTCACGGATCAAGCAGATACGGGGCTGTGATGGAACGCCGCATTCAAAACGACTAATTTGTATAAGAAATTCTTTAGGTATATCTCGGGCTGCGAATATGATAAATCTTACTTGCGCATAAATATTCATGATTGCATTTAGGCAGACTTTATCCTACATTATTCACAGATATACTACGTATGGGTTCGTAACAAAGTGCCGTGCACCATCTGATTTCACATTTGTTTACACGTGATCATTCCTGTCATCAAAGGTGATATTTGTTAAATTGCGTCTGTCGATGTAGAACGGGATTACATCTTCAATTACAAACTCCACGATTCTCCGTGAACGGGAGAATCGCAAGAAACATTGGTTTATTCTTATCAGTCGGACATGCAGTAGAACCTCCCAAATTTCGATTGCGATGATTTCACTATGAAAGGAAGATGGCAAAAAACAATTGTAGCATTTCCAAAATTGGGATTTATAAGAGCTGGATTACTCTGATTCAAAAAGCTATAGGAAATTGTTCGATCCACTACTGCGATATAATGAGTATAATGTGCAAAAAGCATACCACCCTTTGGCTGATTATACATGCAAGAAGGCAAATAGAAAGCGCGTATAGTGGAGACAGCCGAAAGGAACCGAGTGCCCGCGAACAGTTCCGAAGTGGAGAGAGTCGGGCGTCTTCGTACAGCTTCGGAAACTGCGTCCTCCATTACATCCTAATTTATTATACAGTAAAACCTACGATACTGTTCCATCTCTATTCCTTCTACCTCCTACTTCTCAAGATGGTGGTTTCGCTGACATGTGTGTATAATCCGTGAGATCTGTGTTTGTATAGGGCATATAGTGGGGGTAACCTCTCCTCTGTGATAGCACAGTACTGTGGGTAAAACTTTCACAGTATTGTGGGTTGCACAGTATCGGAGGGAACGGTATCGTAGGTTTTACTGTATTCCCTATATCAGACGACAAACATTTCTTTGTGACACTGAAAATACTGTAAGAAATTATATAAAGATTGTCGTTTCTGTATCGTTTCCTATTGTTTTTCGCGTTTTATCATTTTTGTAATCATTGAAAATTATAAAAAACAAAGACATGTTGGGATGATAATAAACCGTTTATCAACGAGTAATGTCGGGATGCTTCCACAATCCAACGACATTTCCGGAAGAGATTAATTCGCGGAAGAACCTGCCTATTGCACACTTTGTATACGCGTATAAATGTAACAGTGTCGTCGTGACCTTGAGCCCGCTCCGACGAGCTCCGACTCCAACTACATACTCGACGAAGCCTTTGAGTATTTTATAACGCTGCGACTCGAATGATGATGCCCGGAGCCGTAACATTGTTGCCGAGTTATATTTTACGTTACGCGTTCCTACTTTGACTTTTGTGAATATTTATAGGCCGATCATGTGTCCGATATACGTATAAAACGTCGCAAATTAACTTTTAATTCGACAAATATATGTTCCACCTCTATATACGAATGCACCCTGTACGAGTGTCTGTGTATGCACATATATATATATGTGCATCGATACTCATGTACGTAGAATATATGTACGTATATAATATTACGGATAAATTTGATCCGATTGCTAGTTTAATTACGTGGAATTATTTTTAATTGGCCTTTGAGGTCTATTTAAATAAATTGCGATTATAGGGGCCATCATCCTCGAATACTTGCTCGCGGTATTTATTTACTGTTTTAGCCGTTGATGGTTCCTCATCCGAACGTATCTGCACAGATATGCAAAGGTCAACTGACAAAATATTCGCCATATAATTCAACTCGCAATCGGCTCCAATTTTTGTATGGGGTCTTTTTGCATGAAATTGTGCGAAGAATCACCTCCTGCAATGATGTCCATTACTCGTTGAACACCTAGTATACATATGTATGTAAATATATAAATACTCGCTGCATTTCAGCTATGCCGAAATTTCGCATTCACGGGATTACGCGGGGAAAGAAATCAAGGAATAAAAATCTGCAGTAAATATTTGAGTTATCTAGAGCCGGTTTTCGATGCAAGTCTCGCGTCTATACGGCAGCAGTGGAAGGTTGAATGAAAACAAAACTCTGCACGCTAATTTAAAAATGATGTATTATTATTATTGCTCGTATTGCTCATAGCGTAACGTTGGAAAATAATAAATATCATCATCGAAAGTCAAATCAGTTTTCCGATTCAATAAACAACATACTTGATATACAATATAAGGGAAAAGAAGAAAGAGAGTAAAAGAAAAACATTGTAGTCGTCACGACCGAGTATGGATGACTTTCAAATTTCAGGGGTCAAAAATGCCTGCAGTCGCGGCTCGCCTTTTGATCGCATATTAACAAGGCATACAATGGGCGAGGACAATGGACCACCATATATGTATGACAAGTGTCGCACTACATATAGTGACAAAGCGACTCCACCCCGACTAAACGTAATATTTATTAATTTTTTAAATATAAATAATAACTATGTAATCAATTAATCTATGCGTAAAACTAAAAATGTTTGTACAAGAGTCGTTACATTTGAAAATGCTACATTTATCCGTCCAAATTGATTCGTCACTTTTCATACACGTGAAAATAACCCGTAACTTTAAAGACGAAATTCCCCTTGCAGGCGCCTTTAATGACAGGTTTTGAGGCATTTCATGTTCCTTTTTTTACGTCAAGGATAACTGCCCTGCCATTAAACAAAATTCGTACATTAAGCCGCATGTATTTTATTTCGCAAACACCTTAAGCGTGCGGTCGGGACTTGAAAGAAATAATAAAGATTCGATTATCGTCAATTTTACCCTTTTTTAAATAAGCTTTGGCAATTTATTCCTCGTATTACTGACGTGAATAAATAATTGTATCTTTCTTCTTGAAACTTTTTGAAAAATACATACACGTATTCAAACGATTTTTTACGATATATTACGAATCGCGGTGAAAATATAAACGATTCATGCCAATATTACATTTTGTAAGATCTTAATAATAAGAGCCGGCTTTTCGAAAAGGGACTGAAATCGTACCCCATATGTATATTTTCATGATTTATTATTAGGGCCATGATTTAATCGATTTGTACACTCGTCGGAGTGTTTGGTATAATTTATAATTCCCTGAATTCCATCAAATCGATTGTGGACATTGCAAGTATAATATCTATATACGCAGAATATGAGAAGCTCAGATGAGGAGGTGGGATGACGGGGCACGTTGCTTTTGTTCACATTATTCCCTCGGTAAATTTATGAAGCATTCTGCGACGAACATTATCAAAAATGTATTGTTTTCCCTTTCAAAATGATCAGAAATATTATTTTCCTTGTTTTCTACATTCCTTATACGCGACGTCGAATAAGAAATTAATATTTTTAAAAGAATTTGATTTAATTTTCGTTGGACTCCCACGTTTCCAGCTTCAGCAACATTTTGTACGACCTTGTATACACGTCAGATCGAACTCTTCTCTGATCGTATATACGGGGTGAGCCATTTCTATAGATTCACCCAAATATCTAAAAAATTAAGCGCTATACGAAATACATAAAAAAATAGATAAAAAAACAAAAGTTGTTCAGGATAATGTGGTCCACCTTTTGGCATTATTGGTTTTGACCTTGTTGTTAATGTTTAAGGTTATTTGTAGGTCAGAGTGATTGTTTTAATGAGAACCCCATTATTCTGATACCGGATTCGGGAAGAATGGCAAAGTTTACGTCCGAAATGATGGTTTTTTAATTTGCAAGGACGTGATCTTCAGAAGGTCAAATAAGGTCAAGTCGTCCGAAAAGAGTTTTCCTCGAATCTTGCAGGATTTATGGGCGAATAAATATGTAAGGATTGTGGGCCAATGACCTTGAACATCTTGACCTCGAAGTTAATTTTCAAGGTTACCCGAAGGTTACCCGAAGGTTAGGGTGGTTTTTTTCAATAGGGACACCCCTATTTTGATCTTTATGTAACCTTACGAAGGTTACATTCATTCGAATTAAAAACTATCGTTTCGAACATACGGTTTCTCGCATAATCGATTGCCAGTCTTAAAAAACAAGGGTTCCCATTCGAAAAAATTACCTTCACCTTGGAACAACCTTGAAAATGGACGAGAAGATTAGAAACAATAATGCAGAAAGATGAGGACCGTTATCTTGAACTACTTTTTTAGGTATTTGGATGGATCAGTTAAAATGGCCCCTCCTATATGCATAACTCTATCGGAATCATCTTGGGACAAAGATAAGGAATTTACAATTTGTTATAGTCTTTGTCATTATTGATGGAACGAGCCATTTGTGTCAATGAACAATGTTATTCTCCAACAGTTCCCTACTCTCGGGTCCCTTCAATAATGTATTTTGTTTGATACGATAGTTAACGTTGAAAAAAACCGCGTGAAATGTAATGAAACATATCGGAAGCAAAAATGTTAAGCAGACAGATTAAAACATATATATTGTCGTTTGTAAAAAATGAATATCGTCATAGATATATACATAAATTTTAACGAGCATATAAGGCCCTTACATGAAATGCCTTTGTACATTTAATGTAGTGTGCATTAAAAGCGCATGTAATGCAATTTTTTTACATTTCGTACAAATTTCATTCGATTTTTTTAGGCGCGCGCATGAAATGTGTATGTGCGTGCATTAATTTCGTTTTAGTATGCGTGCATTGAAATTTTATGTATACGTCCATTACATTTAATGTATATAGATGTAAAAAATTGACATGAAATTTACGTAATAATTATAGGTGTTCATTATGTACATTGTAATTCTACGGTATAAAACTAAATTTAAGATTAGTGTGCATTAAATGTGTATGAAATTTAATGACATTTTTAACAGGGTGTACATATGTATATCATTTTACACTTTTAGAAATGTGTTTTTCTAACAAATTTCCATATTACGCAACTACAGCGAGGTAAAATGATCACTCGCTTCGCTCGCATGACGAACTCCTCACTTGTCCGAGATCATTTTGTCTTAAACGTGTTCCGTACGATATTTTCTTATACAAATAACTCGCGGGAAGAGCGATTTCGAGCACTTTTGTTATTAAGCCGCGGGAGAGATCCAACATTCCGCGCAGGCGTTGAAGAAAATATTTATTTTAGCAATTATAAAGATACGATCTATTATATATTGATCAGCTATGATGATGATTGCGCCAAGAAGGGACTATATACATACATAATTTATGATGACGTAAGCAAATACGTATTCGAATTATTAGTCATATTTCGGGACCATTGTATCACGACAATTTTTTTTTATTTCGTCTATAATGTAGAACCGTAGCAAGCATTGTGTTTGCATACACTTATATTTATATGTATATAACAATTTTTTTTCATTTCCCTGAAAACAATTTTTTTACCATCGTTCGTATCTTAAAATACACATGTATTTCACGGAGATAAAAGAATCGTATCATCGTCATTAATTACCATCATTATTGATGACGTGTGAAAGTGGACATTCGTTCCCAGCCTTCCGGTTTCAGAATTTAATCTTGCCGCAAGGAAACGGGGCCCTATACTGCCCCGGAGGCCTTTGAAAAACTCCGAGGTTCCTTCTCTTCTTCTATATATATATATATCGATTTCGTTTTCGGGTGGTATTCAAATCATTATATCGCCACACAGTTTATTCACATTTAAGACACAGGTTTTGCTGATTGCGAATGGAAAGAGTCTAAATCGAGGCAAGCATTTTTCCGCCATTTCGAGTATTTTTAATATTACATTAATCGAAAAAATTTGCATTCAACATTTTGTTGTAAATGACATGAATGAAATAGTACATTACCTAACGAGGGTGTAAAGTGAACTTTTACGCACGACGTGTTAGGTATCCTATTCTTTTGTATTGGGTGAGTAAAGATAATGCTTAAAGTATTTCGGATGACCCGCATTAGTGCTTAAAGTGAAAGTTTACGGATTCTGGGTGGTGTCATGTCATGAAGTATAAACAAAGTTACGCATGAATTGAAAGAGGCATGCGTAAAGATAAATGCTTATAGTATTTTATCTTTACACGCGACTTTTTTACTTTACGCGTGTGAGCGTGTCACTAACTTTTTTCAATACTTTATGGGAATTTTCTTCCTAATGTCGTAATTAGAAACGCAATCGACAATAATTCAAAAACAATAATTCACAAACTCACTTCCACAGATTTTATTATTACACCTATATGTAAAATAGATTATTAATTATACAATTCATTATATAATTAGATAATTGCAAAATTTTTAGAATATTAAAGTTTCAATTATTAGTTTTCAAAAATATTTTACCTTATTTGCAAATTTCATAAGTAAACAGAATGATTTTATTTTTGAATTTGTAAGTTTCAAAAAAAACTTACAAATAATGTTTTTTACAACATTACAATAGTCAAAATAATAATGAATTATATATTTCATATATATATATATATATAATGATGCGTATATAAAGAGCTAAAGAACCCGAGGGAGGAGTATATTCTCATCGTTAAAAGAAAGAGATTTTATTTCTGATGACAATCACGTACGTCTTCAATTAATTAATTACTACCTATGTCATTAATTCATTATATCGTTGCGTCGAATCGCCTGAGAAACATTGATCAATTGAGAAGTGACGCGAGCGTCACTCGATCGGAATGACACTTTTCAACAGTAGTTCATAAATTAATAAATCGTCATTAATGCACATTTCTTAATTAGCCTTTATGTACTGCCTCGTAGCATTTTCGTATTATGTCATTTATGTGGCGATAAATATTGCATTATTATTGTTTATTCCAAAATGTATGTTTTTCTTTTCCTTATATATATACCGATGATATAATTTGTTTTTTTACCCCAAATCTTTCACCAATAATCTTTCGCGTTTACAACCCTTAACCTGTTAAGGTTATAAACGTCTTAACCTTCCGTCCATTATTTCTTTTCGGACGATTGCCGCAAAGAAAAAGAAAAAAAAAACAGACCTTAATTTCCCGTAACAAGCCCTGGCGCATTTTTTTTTTGTGCCGACGTACCTGTGGGTCCGTTTTTTGTGTCAAAATATTGTGATGCGGTGTATATACCCTCTCATGCGAACGCCGTATAAGGAAGACATCATCGAGAAACGATTTGTCACACTTATCGAATTACCGTAATTCCGAAAGAAGTAAAATATATTTAGATTCCTGTATCTTTTCCCAAAGAATGCCTTCATCGCTGGCCATTGATGTCGGTATATCGCTTTCAATGCCTAATTTATGGATTTTCGCATTCGAGTGTAATGATCCAAACACTTCATTATATGTATTTAGAAGAAAGACCTTTCCATTATGTACAAATCTTTTAATTCAATGCTTGCATTTTTTAAAGATGTTTTATATATCGATGAGTTGAATGAATTAGATCCACGAGAGATCGAAAATTATATAGCGAAGTGTGTGAAATATTATATTTTTTTTTCAAATATAATGCGGAATTTTTGAAAATAAACTGATATACATTTTCTATCCGCAAATTCATTTATCACGCTTCGTTACGTGAAAATCGACTCATGTGAATGCCGACAAAATTCCCCTCGCGCAGGAACTCTTAATTATAGGTTTTCAGGCATTCTCATAAAAAGGTCAGGAACTGCTGCCCCTTTCATTAGTTCAATTCGTTTTATAAAAAGTCAAGTTTCAGATTTCGAGCCCCACGTATACGTATTTCATCGTTATATTACTGGCAAAACAACAATGCTGATATAATTTTATAAAACCGTAAAGTCGAGAAGAAATAATTCCCGCAAAGAAGTCATCTTTCAAAGGGAGCAATAATACCCGCCGAGAAATAACTCGATAGACTCGTCAGCCGACTGAAAATCGTAAATTCGCCGATAAAGGACGCGAGGAGGTAATCTTAATTGCTGGCGCATTGAGATATTCCGCGGGCGGCGATTTTTCGAAAAAAGGGATGACGATCCATATAGCGGCCGTCATAGCCGCGCGCCCGAATCGGAAAGCCTTCATCAGTCAAGCCTCTATCCGCGGCCAGTTCGTTCGCATGCATTAGGCATCCGCGCGTATATCCGTATATCTATCTAACGAGAATTCGTCCTTTTCTTGCAGGAAGCAAACATAAGAGAGGCCTACAGGTGGTTTCAGAATCGGCGGCCTATGGCACTGCCTGGCAGTGCCGCGTTCCCCCGACCATAAACCGGCGGCCTGTTGCGTTTGCACTCACCTGTAGCTCTATGCCTTATAGAGACTTTCCAAGCGCTAGAAGCCAGGCATCGAACTCGCCGAGGCAACGGCGGCGTTGGAGTCGAGAGAGAGAGAGAGAGAAACCGGGGTCTGTATAGGGACTCGACAGCCAGCGAGCGAGCGAGCGAGTGAGTGAGGTAGAGAGGCCCCTCTTCTAGAGGGCCCTGGAAAGAGGGAGAGAGAGAGACTCCCGTGCACTCGGAGAAAGAGCGAAAGTGGGGTAGGGAGAGAGAGAGAGAGAAAGAACGGCCAATCGGCGACGAGGAACGCCGTGACGTCGACCAGTCTCACGTCCAAGTCTCACGAAAAGACTTGTCTTGGTAGCAGTTCCTCCGCGGTCTCCGGCTGGACGGAAAGGTCCTTTTCTTTCGGTGAGGTGAAGTGTACCGAAAACGAATACAAGATTGAAACCTGGATACGCGGAAGGATTAAGGTGGAAGGCGGCTGCGATCAGCCATGGGGACGGGTAAGTGACGCTTACTAGAGGGTCGGTTTCGAAGAAAGGCTCGTAATGCCCCCGTCGAACGGTTCTCGGGGCACGCTACCAGGTGGTTCACCCGACGTACCAACTCGTAACCTTTCGAAAAACTCTGTGGCATCTGTTGTGCGACGGTGACAAGTTTACCCGATGGTGTCAACAATCGTACGTCGTACGGAATTGAAAGCCAATTATTATTACCCTCAAATTGCGAACCATGTGCTGCTTCATTAGGTCCGGTTTGGATTCGAGGTGTCGGAGAAATCCGGACGAAACGTCAGAATGTCAAAAAACGTACATCTCGTTGTCTGGTCAATTGTACTGTTCTCCTCTACCGACTCTTCGAGTATCCGCGAATTGTGGTGTTTTAGTGGTCATTTTGCAGTTGGACATTATATCCCGAAAGGATTTATTCAAATCGTTGTTGGCCCCTAATCTATCGGAATTGGTTGGAATAGTTTTCAATATCCGATCGGATGGTGTCCAAGTGTTGTTATGTTTAGCACTAGGCCATTATCGGAATGGGCAAAGTCTAATGGGCCACGAAGTTTGTATCATCATTTTGATTAATGAACGATTATTGGGTCCACCTATTTCCATTTGACATTTCTACGTCTCCATTGCGCCATTAATCCTGCAGCAGTAGATCTGGTACGCGTGTCGTTGGACATCCAATCACCGGAAAATCTCGATCTCTTCAATTCGTTGCCCGCGAATTTTAGGGCATCCCTCAATTCCGGCATCTTCAGTAAAGAACGATGCACAGGGATATAAAGAGGCTGACCTAGGTCAGGGATTCCGCTGGCCGGTGTACGGCGTCTTATACGCGTTAATTCTTGCAAATTTATTCCGATGCGATAATCGGCCAGGACTTGAGGTAATTGAAATAACGTTTTTTTTTTTGTCGATACGCGGCATGTATAATTGCGCTGACCTTGACTGGTGTCAACGTACGGGCGAAAGACCCTCGGAGGGATAATCCTACCGCGCGACTCGAGGCGACTCAAGTTTCCTCGCATCCCTGCGGTACGCCGGCCGTTCGCGTTATTTATCAAAGTCTCGGGATGAGTTGGCTAAAGTCCCATGGAAAATGACGCGTCATTAATGTGAGAAATCGACTCGGTTTCTTGTAGGAATGAAATTGTCTTTTCTCAATATGGACTCGGAACCGCGAATCATTAAGAATTTTTGGTTCGCATTTTTGGGCAATTTTTTTGAAAACTCGTTCCCGCTCGCAGACTTTCTGCAAAGGCTAATTGTCGGAATAAAGTGGAATTTTCGTAGAAACCGACGAATAACTTTTTTTCCCAGTTGCTCACTTCCTCGGTTAAACGCATATCTTCACGAAACCTATAGCCAATTGCCGGGATCTTTAGCGAATTTCCGCCAAGTTCGTTCGTGGTTGCTTTTTTTGCGGAAACGCTCACCCGTGTTTAAGGAATATCTTCGCGTCCGACACTTTCTTCATCGCGTTCTTGGAAATGTCTTGGATAGACCTGCTTCTAAACGCAGTCGGGAGAACGCGTGTCGGACCGGCGGCGGCACGGCATGGCAAGGATGAGAATATCGTGCCATGGGAATATTTCGCGATCTCACCTTCGATCAGCCCGGGATTCAACCGCGAGCCGGCTTTGGGACTCGATGGAGACCCGCCGATTGTTTCGGTTACGAAAGTGAGTTATGCGCAGCAGGTAACCTCGTCTAACCTCAATTTCCAGCGCATCCGTCGACGTGCAGCCAACAGATTTCAGAAATTCCTTTTCCCTTTCGAAAAATGTAACGGACCGCACCCGACATGTCTCGGTCTTAATGGACATTTCCGTGTCAATCTTCCTAATCGTCGAGGCTCTCTTTACAGTTCGATTTTCTTTCCACGATTCCGAAAATCCTACGCAAAATGCAAGGAAACGCCGAAATGCATTTAAATGCAATTTACACTCGGCGTTTTTAGGCGCAGGTGCTTCCGGTCGTTTCGCCGTTGTGCAGCCACCTTAACGGCTTTAGAAAGTGTGCGTGATATATCGCCGACGCAGCATACTGGTTCGAAATTGGGGTAACAATTCGCCAAAAACCGGATTCGCATTAATTACGGCGGTGGATTGGCAATTGTCGAATTTTCGACGCTCCCTCCACCACCAACCTTGGAAAAGTCGCGAAGGCTCGAGAACCGTTCGACGATTAATACTACTACTACTACCATATACCATACCATACACGATAACCCATGATCATCCATACAACGAACAAAGAATACACAATTTATTGGCGGGTTGCAATTCGCAGTCGTGACACGAATTACGATCGTTGGCCATTTCCTAAGTAGAAACTTGGCTTCGAGTCCAGTTTTCGCGAGATTTCCATTTTCATATTCAGCGATGGTTATTGAATACGATCACTATTTTGCTACTCGTTTTTGTAGCGACATTCGATTAGTTTGGAAAGTCACGACTGCGAATTCCGACGACAGCGTCGACCTTCGTTGCCAATTAACACTGCGCGGATCAGCTGTACGAACGTCGAGTGCAAAGGTGCGAGACTTAACGAAAAGAAAAAGAAAACAAACAAACAAACAAAACAAAACAAAAAACAAAAATGTGACATTCCAAAGTGTATCAAGTGCTCGATGATATAAGAAAAGCAAAGAAAAGAAAAGAAAAGATCAAAACAAAAAAGGCGTAGACGGTCTTCGAAAAAGTCGACGAATCGTGTCCCGGGAGTGACCGACCGAGCCGCGAAAAGTGAGTGAACACATCAGTTTGCAAGGCAAGTTTTCAAGGATAAGCGGCGGAGGACAATCATTTGTCGGGTGGCAATCAGCAACCCCATCGTGATGCGAGGTAACGCACGCCAATTATTTATAGAGGAGCGAAATGGCCCGCGACCATTATTATCGGAGGATAATACCGGTTTCTTAAGTGTCCACGCGAAGGTAATCGTTCGGCGTCGTCGTCGCCGAGACGCGAAAACTGAGGTCAGACATTACACGCGCGTAATACGCGCTTTACGAAAGCCCCCCTGAAACCCTCGATTATAATTCCTCCAGACGTCCGAAAATCGCTCCAATCGAGACATTAATTTCATTTCGCGCCCTCGAATCGCGCTCCTCGACAGACATCTGTCTCTTTGTTTCACGCCTTTGTTTCCAGATCGACAGTCATTTCAGCATTTTGTTTTTGTTTTTGTTTGTTTTTTTTGACGTTCCTGGAACACGTTGAGGTCTCGGAGTTTCAAGTTTTCGGTGATTTTGTCATGTAATTCGATGAGAATATCATTCAGTTTCTAAAGAAATATTCGTGACATTTACGGAGAGTTTCCAAGAATTGTTTATATATTTAAAAAAAGCATGCGTGTAGAGAATATTCTAAGAATATTTTTGCAACATTCAATGATTAAATTACTTGAGATTTACATCGTCCATACCTTTTACATTTATGTGCGGAACATGATACCAAGATATTTTGGTTCTTAAATTCTGGTTATACGAACGATTATTTCGAAATATTATCAGAATTAAAATATTCTTTATATGTAGACCGTATAGAAACATCTTCATTCTACAAAGTATCGAGGAACATTCATCTGTAAGACGCAAATTGTATACATTATACCGTATATACGTGTACGGTCAACGTACGCGGTCACAAAGAGGACTCTAAGTTTGTTCGAGAATATTCCACGAATATTCGTAGCAATTCCCTATTCTTCGAGAACGGTCGATCGATTTCTTCGAGAAACTGTTTTTATACACAATATAGTCGTATGTACATTACGTAGGATTTACCTCCGAAATTTCCTTCGGATCCGGAGAGAATGAGAAAGCAAAAGCCGGATGGTGTGTATATATAGATCCGCAATCGAATCCCGTTTTGCAATAAAGGGAAATTCGATGTGCTAATTGAGTTGCACTCCGCCATTGTTCTATCGGCGAAATTGCACGGCGGCTGTTGTTGCTTATTTCGCAATGGGATCAGCTATTCTTTTCACAGATGCGTGGTCTTCTTCGCTATAGATATCGATCTATTGCGAAATCTCCTCGAGCTCGACATGCGTTCGTCATTGGTACAAGAGTTACTCGGAACATGACGAAAGATTAACCCTTCTCTAGGTGATGCCCCCCCCCCCCCCCCCCCCCCCCCGCCCCCGTTTACCGAAGAGCGAAGTACCGTTTTCGCTGGGTTGACCGCCTTAGAGAGAGAGAGAGAGAGAAAGAATCAATAGGCTTACATGGTCTTTTGCCCAACGTACCCGGTGCTTTTAATGCATGGATTTACTTCGTCAACTCTGCGTCCATTTCTATGAATTACCTTTTGTTTTTGAAAATTATATATTATGCGATTGCGTGAAGAAATTGTAATGGATTTCTATAAATAATAAATGAGATAAAATTAAAAAATGAAATTATTTCTAAAAAAAATAAGAATAAAAAATAGTTTGAAATCGAATTTCCTCGAAAATCTCGATATAATATTACAAGAATAGATCATGTGGCCATTCAAAATTTTGTTAAAAATTTAAAAAATTTTTCTCGAGAGTTCGAATTCTACTGTAAAGAGAAGAATATTTAAAGTTGTCGATATTCCTGGAATATTTCGTGCAGAATATTTTGGAGTATAAATTATTATTGTTATAGGTACACAGAAAAGATTCTTTGAATTAATAGACGAAAAATATTCCACAAATTCGTCGAAGAACAACACGAGGTGTATTTTTCAATATTCCCAAGTATCATTTATAGAAAGAATATTAAATTTGCTTCTACACGCGGAACAACTAAGAATGTTTCATTTCGAAAATGGAGATTCTTGGAATATACCGTGCAGAGAATTCTTTGCATTGTTTTAAACGAAGCTTTCGAATGAATTGAATATTCTAAGAATATTTAAGGGGAAATATCCAAAGTATTTCAATAATAAATTCGCGTTATTTGACGATTTTGAAACGTTTCTAAATGCATGAATTAAATGCAATGAATTATTTACTGAAAAATTTAATGAGTACTACCGTTTTAAGAATTTTAACAAATAAAAATTTAAAAAAAATCGAGGATTCCATTAAAATAGAAAGGAATCGGAATTATTCGTGGAATATTTGGTAAGTTGTAAAATCGATCCAATGAATTGTTTAAATCGGCCTTTGTTCCGTCTTCGAAAGTCATTCTGAAGAAACAAAGATCGCGATTACGCAAAACTTAACTACTATACATATAAAAATACCTGCTTAATTACAATTCAACGTGAGACATAACGCAAGGATGTACGCAGATCTAATTGTAATATAAGAAGTTTACAACTTTGTTTAATTTACATGACAATTTGCGCGTCGTCGTGAACAAATCCAGATGGGACGATATAATGACGGTATAGGGAATCGTTGAAATAAAAAAAAAAAAAAAAAAACAGCCGACAATTTATAAACAATGTGAAAAACAAAGATAAAAAACTGCATTCATTTTTTATGAGACACCGGCAAACGTAACATTTTAAAATAAATCGTGAGTATATTCATTGTTACGTTATGTTAAACATTGAATTTCACGTTGGTGAGTCAACGTAAAGGATTTAACAAATCGCTAATTATAATCGTGAGGATTTAACGACAAAGTCGACTTTTATAATGTCGTCATATAATATATTATGCGTTTGACAATCCCTAGTAGAAATCTGTCCATTTTTTTCTTACACTATCCATTTCTCCTATGCCTTTAACATGGTAAATATCTGAACACTCTAAGAATTGGCTAAGAAATGTTTTCATTTCTACCAGGGATTATATACTTCATTTTAGGGTGAAATATTCATTAAGTTTTACATTTTTTAGTTCGTTCAATTCTCACTCCATGTTTATGCAAGAATGTCTTACATCTCTGAAATTTTAAGAATATTATTAACTCACATATATACCCGTAATATTTTTTATTATATTCCTGTAATATTGTTTGTCACGATTGAAATTTCAATTATTTTTAGTACAGTTTGTATACTTGAGAATAATCCATGAATCCAGATATACGTCATCCAAGATAGATGTTTCGCTAATATTCTATGAATATTGTATGAATACTTTTAAGACAGTCATATTGAATATTAAGAAATAAGAAATTATCTGGAATTATTATTAAGAAGATTAATGGGATACACAATAATAATAATAATAATCTTTTTGTATTATTCTTTTTGAAAAGAGAAAAGAGTGACGTTCAATTATTGACAAGAATAACAATAAGAATATTCCGTATACTCTTCGATGTATTATATTTTTTCTTATTTTCATGGAATATTATTTCATGGTAAAAATTAATCATTTAGAAAATATAATCAAGACCAACGTATTAATTTTCATTTATTTATTTATTTAGAATAATTTAATCAATATCACATGAATATCAAACGAATATAATAAGTGGAGTATTCTCTCGAACGGTATTTAGTATATTTTATATTTTATGAGAATTTTGGGGAATTTCGTAAAAACATTATATTTAGCGTATAAATTAAAAGAAAAACAGAAACTCGCCGTGCGATTGGCTGAAACCGGAGCCTATATACAGGGTGTTCTCGAAACATTCGTTCATATCTCTGTAGGTGTAAGTGTAGAAATCGGAACTGGACTAACCGTTCAGTTTACACGTGTGTAGATAGTACATAATGTATGTATATATTAAATTGGAAATCTCGACTGGGTACGAACAAGTCGAAGAGTCAAACGGCGAATGACGCATGCGCGATACAATTCATATATAATTGCGAAATTAATAATGTTTAACCTCGACGGTGCCTTCAGTTCTTGCGGTTGTAATCTATCCCGGAACGACGCGATAAAAAAGAAATAATAATGCTTAAATCATCGAAACTTGGATTAAAGAGGATTCAGAAATATTCGTCGTAAAGAAAATGGATTCCTTTTTAATCCGTTTTAATCCAAGTTAATCCTTTTTTTTTTGTTACCGGGTATAGCGAGTAGGATCGAACGACAATCCGTCAATCGTCGTCTGCAGATTTACGTTTATCGTAAGATTATACGAGGGAAATGCGGTCGGTCCGCTCGCTCGCTTTCGTTGCGTTCTAAAAGGCGATAAGGCTGATAGCGAAAGGAGCCCCGAACGGACGGGCGCCACCTCTACCTACTCGTATACGCACACGTATATCAATCGTGCGCACGAGTCCAATTTGTATACACAATGGCTCGTTGGGAAATAACGGAGCGTTCGGAAAACATTGGAAATTAGTGCAATGGAAACTGGAAATGCGTAGGTAATACGGCCTCGATGGCTGCCTCGTCTCTCTACCATTGCTATCTCTGCGGGTGGATCACGCTGCAAATATATATACGCACATGCGTACACGTATATGTATCGAGCATGGTGCGAGACGAAGAGGGAAAACCTTTCATTGCCACGACCTATATTTTCATTCGAGCGCAGTTTCGAAACGTTTGACACTCTCGTTTTTAAACGATTTCCATCCCGAAACTCTCTTATACGTATATGATTTTCCACGAGTGATACGACTACGTTTTTTACCGTAATGAACTCGATTGATGGACCATTTTCACCAGAGATACACTCGTACGATCTGTAAAGATTTCCGATGTCTTTTGTATAAATACATTTATATATTAGGAGCATCTAGGTATATACATATACAGTTTTCATTCACGGATCTAGCGAGTGACTTTCATCCATCGAGTGTGAGAAACGGGTTGGGTAAAAAGACCTATAGGCCTAAACGGAACTCAATGGTCGTGTGTCTACACACAAGCGCCATTTGTTCTTGTACATTGTTCTCGAAACTCGTTCTTCATCACCGCTGGCAATTGAATGGATTTTCTCTTTTATTTAATCGTTGGACCATCAAGCCAAATGGGAATTCAGAACGATATTAGTTTTACTAATGTTTATCGCGTCAACTTTGGGCACATCTTGTATTGTCGAAAATTTTCGAAAAGAATTTTTAGTTTCTTTCTTCTTTTTTTTTAAGAGTTTTAAAAATTTTAAGAGTGAATCGAGTCACTTAATTATATTGTTAAATGCAATGAAATAAAATCTTCAACAACTTACTTGCATTGTCGAGAACATATGTTACGTAAATGTACAACTTTTCTTACCATACAATTGTTTTATTATTTCAATTAAAGTAGAAAGTATGAACGATTAAATTATATAAGAATGAAGTGTCCGCGCCTGAAATGATTTTCAAAATTCCAAGAGGAAACGTATAAAACAAGTGTCGAATATCGCGAGAAATTTTTTTTGGTATATATAGGCTTTAATCGAGTCAACGTATATATATAAGACGCAATAAGCAACATTGTCGAGACTCGCGTTCGTTCCCTTCTATTTAATTACGTGACGCGAATTTATCATAATCACGATTTTCGCACGCATATGTTTCGGAAATGTATATCAATTTCATTTTACCGACGTTCAACCAATCACTGGCAGTATTTTTTTTTTTTTTTTTCAAATAATTTGATAAGAATGGTAACAGTGCTGCGATGACATAAGTATTGTATCATGGAAGCGATTTGGAGCAATCGAGGTATTGCAAAACGAATAAAACTATAGAAAACATTGTTATGTATTGTAGAAAAATCGTGCGATTACAACAACAAGAACAAAGATGTTTTAGAAAAACACAGCGTTTCTTACTAAATTCAAAATTGTTTTGGACCATTTTGCATGGTCTTAACCTAACCTAAGTTTCCGGATATACATATGCACATGAGCGGATGTAAGGGAAGATGAAATATCCGACCATCAGGATGATGAAATGTGCGACGGTTTATACTGGTAAATTCATTGGATTCATTCGTGAGAAACTCGTTCATTTTGACATTTTCCTCCTCGACTGACTAACTACGAGTGCAATAACGGTTTTTATAAATAAAATCTTTCCCCTATTTCTTCCCCTCCGCGTCTCGTTTATTACGTCGTGCGTCAGCTTGCGGTCAGGTACGGTCTTGGGCGGTTAGAAAGGTGGATATTATAAGCAGCGATAGTTACGGTTGCCGTTAGACGTAACTTTAATAACTTGACATTGCTGATGTCGAGCGCCAGATTGTTACGATGAGTGATTTTGGGGAGCGCCCCCTGTGTGTGTCGCCGGTATATACCGCGGTGCTGCTGCTTCCATCTGATGCAGCACGGAGACGAAAGACTCCCTCTTCTCTCTCTCTCTCTTTGTCACGCGCCGTTGTGCAGGTGTAGTAGCTGCTGCTGATGTTTATTTTATTTCGTTTATTTTTCCTTTTGTATACGAGGTCCTTCCTTTTTTTTTTGCGACCCGTATCCGTTCGCCCGCAATTTGACGCATACATTAAAAAGCCCACACAATGGGAATTGAGTCAACTCGAGCAGCGCGCGCGCACACCGACACGCAACCTGCTCAGTGAAAGACTTTTGACTTCCGAAACTTCCTCCTCCTCCTCCCCCTATATACATACATACCACCGTACCTCCCCCTCGACATTTGGCTGGCGGTTTGTTCGCGTATATGGGATCGTAATGAGCGATTTTATTGGACATTTCATTCCGAGTTCCGACGCGGCACATTCCCAATGCACGTTACTCCAGTCCAATTACCACCGTGGCTAACTCTTAAGTCCACTACTACATATTATGTATGTAATTTGCTCACTTTTCTGGTGCACCATAAGAATTCGTACCGCATTCTTGTGTGGCACTATTTTCGATGGATTAACAATGTCGTCGGAACGTCAAGACGTAATTTACGGACAAAATAATTATGCAATTATCGGAAGATCATTGCGGATCGATATCGCGTTGTATAATAAATAAACGGAACAAAGATGCGCCCGTTACGCAACACAAACCAACATATTAACTGTATATAGGGACATAAAAATGTCGTCATCGTCGGGGAGAAGAGCATCGTATGGAAAACTAAAGACTTTTCCGCGTCTTAATGGAGAATTAATTAATGATCGTACATACAGTGTCCATTCGAGTGACTAACAAACAAATCGCACGTATGGTAACTGTTGATTCGCGCGTATAGTGGCAATTGGCGGTAATTTTCAATAGTTGCCATCGCCATATACGGGGAGGCTGTCGTTAGAACTCGCGTAAACACCATTAGACATCAGTGTGTTGTCCGTACAATTTTCCATTTACCGCGGCCGGTGAGATTCTTTTAAAAGAGTCGCGTAAGAGCCACTCGTGACGCAACCGACGCAGCTCTCCGTCAGCTGTATCCTGGGGATGCAATTAATTACCATAACAACGTGGTCCTTGACATTTAATTGCGCCTAGCGGTACGCGTACACTTCCTCGCGGCTGCCGATCTTGCCGCAATGATTGACGACGTATACGCTCATTGTTAGATATTCCTCATCTCCAAGGTCATAAATCTGCGCTCCGCCGCGCGCCTACCTTAGAGATTCGCGCACACGCCTCGTATATATATGTGCATGTAACGTGTCGAGTTTATCTTCTTGTAACGTCACTATTAATAAAGTGGCGGGTACATGCGATGCGCGTCGTCGGCGACAACGGCAAATTGAACCCATATACCGTTCTGGTTGATCTCGCTCAGGATGATGTCGATGCGTTTTAGCGACGGGGAGAGTTTTACACCCATTTTTGTAAAAATGTAAAATACGCGGTAGTCGAAGGGGTCCCAAGAAACACAGAGCACCCCAAATAGCTGTAAAAGAGCTGCGGTGACCAAAATGAAGCCATTACCCCAGGTGTTACTTGGGGTAAATCTCTGGTGACTTGTCGTCCAATTCTGGCGCGACTTTACCTTCATTTGAGAAAGACGCTGGGTGTCGTCAACATTTTGATGCAGTAGAACGCTATAAACTGAATTCATACTACATTTACCAGATATTTCTCTCGATACTTTCCTTTATTTTTTTTTCAACAAACATCTACCGATTGTTGCATGGAACCGTTCCTACGTTCCGACGTGGTGGAACCCCTCGTATTTGCACAGTCCGTCTCGCGTTTCTCGATCGATTAGCCCCTCCAAGAACCATAAAAAGTGAAGCAAGTACACGCAATATGTGCAATGAGCATGCGTGTCAAGAATTTGAGAGTATACAAGTTGGAGAAGAGAAATCACTCCAGTCTCTATGCATTTGAGACGTTCTACTCTATTCCGTTTTCACCAAACCCATCGTATTGCCTGGTGGTTCTCCTGACAAAAAGAGTGTGTGGTCTCACAAGAAAATGCTTATACACTTTACCTTTGAAGGGATTTCGCGTAGAGCTGTAACACAAAGATAGATAGAGAGAGTGAGAGAGAAAAACTTGTGCCAAGTTTTCCACGTAGCGATTCACCTTGATCGGGGACCTCGTTTTTTTTTTTTTTTTTTTACAGAATCCATCGAAGGAGGCCGCAAATCGTTGCTGTTTTCGTTATTAAGTTATTGCGAAATCAACAACCTCATTCGCACCGCCGTGCCATTGGGTGTCGCCCAATTAGTGCACGCCTTGAACCGCACGGAGCGACTCCGCACCGGGGCGTCCTAGCCGCATAACGTAACGAGGGAACTCATCTCATCTCGGTCTATGCCAACGGATGTTTCATAACGAGAAAAACGTTTATAAATAAAACACCTGTCATTCTCTTTCACATTTTTAAAAAAGGCCGCGCTCATCTGGTCGCGGCCAGTTACGCGCGCTGTTGTCGATCGGCCTGGATTTACGGCAATTAAATCGTCGCGCAGGCTTAATTAACGATGTTCACAACGCAAAATAGACGCACAAGCCGTGACATTCGCGGACAAATGGACGAGACATTAATCGTCGTTCCCTAATGAAAATCGAGTTTAAATCGACGCCCCAAGCCGGACGAACCGCACGGTTCGATGCTCTCGCTAACGACATTCTTGTCATTTTTATCAGTCAGTTTTGAATTTTGTTCCGTAATGACGGGATTAAAAAAAAAGGGGATACCTGCTGGAGTTTTATTCGGATCACGATACAAGTTTTACGTAACGTGGTTTGTTAAGATTTTCGTACTAACAAGCTTGTATTATTGTGTACGATTCTAATGGACAAGTTTATTGGAAACTTTTACTTCAATTTACGTAAACGATATAGCTTTCAGTTGTTCGCAAATTACCGTCGACTCAAACGAACGTCCAGCATCGAGGCTCGCGTGGTGGTTGCTCATCGAACTACCAAATACGGAGAGTGAGTACACCGCACGAATGTGGCGGCGTGTATACATTGTAACAACTTACATTTTCTTTAATAAAGACTTTTCCTTGTCGCGCATCACAACCTAATCAATTCCACTGACTTTTTTACGGATCTTTAATTTAACGTTGCGGATGATTTATAGGTGATCGATGACAATTAACATATCGTCGGCGTTTTTACGGGATTCTTGCGGGACGATTTGTTATGTATATAGCTTATTCAGTCATCGAAAATGTCGTTGTTGACAATGGGGAGGGTCGCCATTTCGCGCCTAACCGATAGGTTTGAAAATAGAACTCGGCGCCCAGCGGGTGGGCAACATTTCAATAGGCGCCCAACCGTGCGTTTCAAACCTCTTAAATTCTATTTTATAGGTAAAGTTTGAAATGATTTTCTTTTTAACAAAAAAATCTGCACATCACTGTAGTGCTAATCGTCTTGTTACGACTTTGAAGGACTTGGGTTCATTCTTATTGAAGTATATCTGTAGTTTTTCCATTTCTATTTCATCTAAACAATTGTCGGTGACTCGAGGCAAATCGCCGTGAAATTACGAGTTTCCCATCTTGGACATGGTCTAAAAGGATCTGAAAATTAGAGCGAGATGAAGTACCCAATACGAAGCGCATATCGGAATATCGGTAGCTACACGTATTGTTAGG
The DNA here is from genome assembly GCA_030522945.1 of Trichopria nigra. NCBI lineage: Eukaryota > Metazoa > Arthropoda > Insecta > Hymenoptera > Diapriidae > Trichopria > Trichopria nigra. The sequence goes on along the minus strand of JAPYZR010000255.1, from coordinate 57,636 downwards.
AACTGCCAAAATAATTGCTGTTAAAGTTTAATTCAATCAGGAAATGCAGTCCATAAATATTAAAACAAATTGCCCATCGTACATATATGGATTTCCTCTTCGTCTAATTGTCATGCTACGGTGTAGCTCTCTGTTCATGACTTATTTTGGAAATCGGGTAACGTCACATGGATCCGCACCATCTGTTGGATCATCATCGTTGGCGCCCAACTAGTATATGGGCACCTCGCAATCGATTTCTTTGCCGATAGAAAAGGCCGCAAGTGAATAAGGAATCTATTATCGGTGTAATAATAAATAATAAAATGCGATTATATCCACCCACGTCGATCTCATCTACGCGGACCGATAGGGTCGCACGGGACAGCGCCATATTTCACGCCGATGCAGCGGTTATTTACGACTTATGACTGCGCGTTACGATATCTTCCTTAGAGAATCGGAGCCGATCATTAACGGGCCGATCGGCTAGACTGGTACATCCGATCGGTGTCGAGGAGCGGCCGTCCACAGCCGATTATAGGCATCCACCGCGATCTTGCTCGAAACGAGGAGCGTAATCTTTGTCCTTTTCTTTTCTTTTCTTTTTTTTTATCACAGCGGCATCTTCCTCCCGCCTGGCATGTATGCGAATATATTTCCCTTTCACTCCATCGGACACTGCGAGAGTGTCCACTCTACTCTTGTTCACATCCGCTCTCGTCTCCTCCCGTCTCGTTCCTGCCTGTTGTGCAGCGGACGTCGCAGCGACCTCCTGCAGCAGTCCTGCCGGAGAACGAGTACCGCCTAGGGCGCCATTACTCTCCTTCACCTCCTTCACCTTCTCCTACTCCCCATCGGTATGTTCCTCTTCTTCCCTGCGTCTTTGGTCCTTCTGTATCCACCAGGGGGTTCCGTCTCTCTCCTCATCGACCACGGCAGCTTAGCATCCGCTTCCATCGTTCCTTTCTGTTGTTCTTGTTCCCTACGACTTCTTCTTATCTCTCACTTGCTCTAAGAGTCAAGGACCCTTCTCAAGGAGGTCGCTCGTTTTAGCGGCCGCATCGGCACGCACGTTAACTCTTTGTTTCTGCTCGCGTACATCCTCCCCTTCATTCCATCGTTATTATCTGCATTCCCGGTCCCTTCGACGGATCGCCGCGAAGCGATGCGATGCCTCACTTATCGCCGACTTTTTCCGCGATTAGACGCACGGGGAGCCCAGGTATCACCGGGAGAAATCGTAGCTCTCGAAATACGAGGAGGTGCGCTTGCAACTCGATACGTATCGAAACGCCAGCCTTCACGTATACCTTCGTAAATATACATCAGATACGTGTCAGGGGATTTTTTCCGGTATCAGCCATCGATACGGATACGTCTCTACGTTGTAGTTGAGACGTTCCTATATCGACGGTGATAAAATAGCCTTTCCAGGTAATGATTGCCGGAAGCGCCGATCAAGAGTGTCGATTCTTGCCGGCTGTGCGTGAAATGCTAGATACGAATGAATACTCGTACGAATCTTCTGCGATTAATATACCTTGGCGAGGCTGTACTACGCTAGTTGGTTTAATAGACACGTTAGAATCTTTGCAACTCGATGAAATGTCGAGGCGATACGCGTCTTTCCAGGGGAACTCGTTGGAACCAATTGATTTCGAATGCTGTCATTGAAACATCACGTGGATGGAGAAGAATTCTCGTCATTTCAAGTCCTCGAAAAAAAACAAATAATTTTTATTAGAATATGCACCGACTTAAAAGTAATTAATCACTGTATAATTCATTCACATTGTTGGACACATGTTATCGGCAGGTTTAATTTGTAACATAGATGCAAGATGATCGTTTCGATGATTAATAACGATAAAAAAGTTTTCCACGAGGTGGCTACGACGTCGTATAGGAATTCCTTCACCGCTAACGAGAGTTTGCGCAGGAACAGAAGAAACTGCAGGATACGAATAATATTGAGGCTCGAGACATTAGTCGGTACTGATATGCCTCTCTTCGCCGCTATCTTTAATTAAATTCTCTCCGTCTAATGTAAAGCAAAGAATAATTGCTAAATGTAATTTGAAAAGCGTAACGGAATTGATGAAATGATAGCGTCAACTTATCAATTAAAATTTTTCCGCTAATCCGGAAATTAAGTGCCTTTCTCACACGGGATCGCGTACCCAGTCAATTTGTACGAACTTTGCCTTCAAACGCGAACACTTTGAACGATGAAATGGTGCAAAACTTATTACGAATTCCGAGCATGGATTTATAAAAAACTTTCATTTAATTCTCGACGAATGTCGATGTACTCGACATTCTCGGTGCGCGGATAAAAGTTTCGATTTTCAGAGGCAGAACCGGTGAAGCAACTTTTGGAGAACTTTAAGATGACTCGTGTGAAAGTCATGCGAAAAGAAACGCGAAAAGAACGCATCGAGGGTATGCGACCGCGCGCCAAAAGCGGAAAAGCAGGTCAACGTTCGCGACATATAAGATACTTGACTACGTCACCGAATGTGGGTAGGACTCGCACCGTGTCACGGGTTCAAGTACCCAGTGCAATTCGAAAGTCATCCGAAAGCCCTTCGTACTTCATTTCGATATGAGGAAGCCGAACATTCCGCTCGTATAAGGTAAAGACTGGTTCGGCTCCCACTTCTCCAGTCGGAGTGGGTTTCGAATAAATTTTACAGTAAGTTGGCCATGAGGACCAGTCGTTTTTGCAAACACCAGATGTCCAAATAAATAACACTTCAATAATGAAGTGTATCGATGCACGAGGTTTTCGGAAGAGGTAGAAAGTTTTTATCGGAATTGCACATCCAACAGCAAAGTGTCATATCCGACTCCGAACTTGGTCGCCTGATTTAGAGACCAGGGAAAGTAACACACTTATGGGATAAGTGTGCTAATAAGGAATACCGCTTACGTTACCTTGCCGACTATGCAACGTAGTCCAAGACCCACGCGAGAATATGACCCGCGTGGGTCTATTTCGATTGTATATTTTTACCATTTGAATATATATGGATCGGAATTCTGAAAATGCAAGAAACGATTCTATAGTAAATGTGGGGAGCCGGAAATTTAGAGGATGTCAACAAAATCATAGGGACGATGTTAAGCTTGCTGCCAATTGAAATATCCGCATATTTAAGTGATACACCGTCAATTAAAGAACAATCTGAGAAGACCATCTTGAATAAGTCTAGGGAAGAGTACCGTTCTCATTACGCGCCTGAAATTGCATTTAGTAATTGCTCCATCCATTGAACTGAAAAAAGGAAGTTTAATTAAAGTTAGCGGCGACGAAGAGGAGCGCATCGCTTACTACTTACTACTAATGTCACGGAACTCAATACGCATCCAGATATCTGTTTAGCAATCTGAAGTATTCATTAGCGGACGAAGGCATTACAACTTTAATGGTCGCGGAAGAAATTATTGTCGTTGATAAATGCCAAAAGGACTCGAGCAAATCTGAAACACTGAATATGCTTTTATGCAAATGACTCGACGTTTTAGTTTAAAACTTTGATGTTGGAGCAATTAATGCTAACTTTTTGAAATTACTAAAAGTTTAGCAATTATTCCAATCAGCAGTAGAATGCAACCAATGTAATTTTGATAAAGAAATGGATGTTCCTATTATATACTGTTTGCGAGATGCTTCCGTACCAATGTAAAGTAAAAAATTTCGAGATTAGGTTAGATTCTTAATGCGATTGTCAAGAGTGGAAGAGCCCAGAATTAATGATGGTTTTATATAACCATAAAAATTTCCCGACGTTTTAGACAAGTGACGCGAGATTGCACCATGATTGGCTCGACTGTCTGAAAACATCAATAATACATCCTGTTTATTATTGTTCATTTCGATTTCTTTTTAATAGAACAAGATTTATGGCGAGTGTGCTACTGAGGCACTTTCAGCTCGTTGCCTCCGTGTACGGACTACGGCGTTGTCGTAAAACCCATCTTCCGGTAGATTCGTACTGATCAGTGCGTCCGCAAGTTGTTATATTCTGCCACACTTGCAAGTCTCGCGCTGCTGAGCAAAAGACTTTTTAAAAAAAAAAAAAAAAAAAAAAAAAAAAAAAAAAAAAAAAAAAAAAAAAAAAAAAAAAAAAAAAAAAAAACAGAAAAGAAAAGAAAAGAGAGAAAAAAAAGAAACTTATAGGATCTCCTTAATAATGTAAATATGATGTGCTTATTGTCTTGCCGAACGATGAGGAGGAATCATTAACATGTCACTGCAGGTCTCGAATGTTGGACTTATATGTCGAATTTTTATTAGTCGCGCGATGATGAATCAACTCGATCATCGTAATTATTAGCATGTCTCTAATCATAATGCTCGACTCGACGAGATGCAAAGATTTGCTAACTGACCTACTTCATGAATCCGAATCGAAAGCTGAATTAAAAGCAGGACTGAAACTGACAAATTGCCCGTTAGGATCGATGCATATAACGCGGGGACTTTGTCCTTGCGCGTTTTAATTGGACATCAGGAGCTGATTCCAAGCTGGATGTGCAAATTAGCCACTTAACATGAACGCACTTATCACGAGTCACCAATTTCGGAAGGAAATAAAAAATAAAAAAAGGAAAAAAAGTAATATATATATAGAAATTTAATTACGTATGTCTGTCACGAGAGGATGACGTTTCCGGCGGCGTTGTTCCTTCGACGTTGGCTGCACACCTTGATAGTCGCTGACTGACATCTTGTGCATCGATGTAGGTAACATCTATAAGAACCTTTCCTTTACCGGACTACTCGTTTTGTAGGCGCACCTTTTTCTTCGCGTTCTCTTGCACTTTTGCATGACGAGCGGCCTTTTCCATCTCGACGACGCTGTTTTCCATCTCGTCTTCCCTTTTCTGAAAACGAAAACGAAAACGGAAACGTAAACGGAAACGAATCGCAACATCAAGGAAAAAATACGTTTTGCATTTCGTCACTTTACGACGAGACGATGGACTCTTTCTTACAATACAACGGCAAAGATGCATTGAAATCTATTATTATTACATCCGCCGCAAGTGTACCGTTCTCGAAAGTTCCGTTGGGTGGAAAAGTTTGCGGACTCGCGCATCTTGCCTTGGATTAAAACATTAATCCGCAATCTTCATTATTTTCAACGTTAAAAATAATTGGTTGAAAAGATCAATAGCCAGATCGAAAGGTCGCTAATTAACGGTTTTGCGATCTTTTCACATTGATATCTTCCGTATTACGTGGCGCATGTACAAGTAAATGCGCCCAAAAAGGAGATTGCAACATCATCGGTGTCTCGAAAACGCTCCGAGAGGAGGTAAACGTGAATTACGCGTGCATTCTTCATTTGGCCCATTAAACGGACGCATATATGGACGATGACGGCTTTCGGGAAATCGGGGAATTCCCCGGCATATCGTCGGTTCAAATCTCTCGTCAACATCCTATACTGGCGAGCGTTAAATTCAAATCCATCACGATTACGCTGGCTGAAGGTTATTGCGGATACGGTAATAATCGCATCCGTAATCCGTAATAAGAGGAGGTAGGTTCACAGTTAGGTCGGAGAGTTTGGTTTCATTGAAAATAAGAACGGCATTCGGAAATGTCCAAGAAACTTCCGTTACTCCCCGTGCGAAAGCGCACTCGTGATGCAGCTTCCAAATAAGGCGAGCTTGCGAAGCGGACGGTAACGTCTCCGATGCATACGTATATATGTACGTACACGTATGTATATGTATATATGTGTGTGCGCGCGAGGGAACCCGATGACTGTGCGGAGTATCCGCTTAAGGAGCTGCCTCTGGTGTAACGAGTTCATCCGTAATTGTGCGATAGTCGGTCAATTAACCCCCAAGTCGAACCCGATATACCCTTTACGGGGAATCATGAATGCAATCGATGCCGATTCAAGATTTTGGAATTTCTAGTTACGTCATCACGCTTAATCCAAGACCGATGATTTTGGTCGGTTTCTGCCGAGACTAGTTTCAGTATAGTGCGACGATGATGACGAGTATGATTCTCGAATGGCAAAGAGAACGTTGCTCGATGTATATACTCGAAAATCGACGAGACCAGCAGATTTAATTTTCGGACGCTCGAGGCAATTGAAAGGGAAATTTATAATAATTGCGGCAGACTAAAGGACCCTCAAATTGCGCCAAGATGTAATACTTTTGGAAGGACATTATCTGATTTATCGTATGCGTATGCATGTGTATAGTGCGAGAAAGTTGCAACATCGCACGTTTCTGCGTAACGTATGCTTCGAGTATATATATATTTCACTCGATCAAGTACCCTCCAAGTCCACTCGTTAATTTTCGTTTTAATTATTTGATTACATAATTTTTTTTTTTTTCATTATTTATATCGACACTTTTGCGATACCATTCTTCTCGTAATTATTTTTTACAACATAATACATTTTTATTTCGTGATATTTCCAAAAGCATGTATAAGATTTGAGATTTTGCGCGACTCGTGCTGATTTCATTTGACCGATTTCGATAGATACCGATAGAACCTGATCGAAACGCGAACTGGGATATCAACGATAGTATATGTGTGCGTGTGTGCGTATAAACGTGTAATGCGATTGAACTGTAAGCTTCGAGTCGCGAACTTTCATTTCGCCCAAGCATGACCGATGACGTATTATCCGCGAAACTGAACGGCTGAAGGTCACCCTCGAGCACGCCCTCGAGTGCTGTCGATAATGAAACAAAAAAAGACGCCATTTTTAAAAAGCGACGATATTATAGTGGGTGCGGATTAAAAGCGCGTCGCGTGCGCCTCTATATAATGCGTCGGCGAATGGACAATCAGATAGATGTCCGTAGGGTGACGATAAGCTGACGAAGAGTTTGGATTATATAGGTTATGTTAGAGAAGCGAGGATGTGAAAAAATAAGGATATTTAAATAGTATTTTATTATATTGACATTTTTAATTAGGACACGAGTGTATGTGCTCTATCGCTGATCAGCAGTATGTATATATATGTATGTATGCGTACTCCTACATACACATATAGGTCGAGGATAGCGTGGGAGTCTCGATCATCGGATCGTCATTTTCATCTGTATACGAAAAACCATCTTTGAATATATAATATGAATGCGCGATGGGCCTTTCTCTAAATTTGGCGTTGTTTGTTTGGTTTTTGTTTCCGAGAATCAATAGGAGACGTATGTATATACTTTCTAAAATATTCCGGCAGCGGCGATTATTTCTTTCGACACCCGCGTGAATAAGACGTATTTGGTAAATACGAGTGTAATTTTTGAAAATTGATCGGTATCATCACATGACACGTGAATGACCTAATGAAGATAGGTATTATTATTTCTCGACATCGTCGATCGTTTTCGATATACAATTTGAAACAATTTATTGTCGGTGAGTTTATTATTAATACTATTTTATTTTATTGTTAATTTTTTAAATTATAATTACTCGTATACAAAGGAAATAATTGAGGCTTTTCAAAATCTGTCGCTGATGGTTTTGGTGTATAATAATGACGGTTTGCGGGTGACGACTTTTTCTTGCGTGTCGGACATGTTGACGGTCCTCTTCAGGGTTGATTTTTGTCGACACTTATTTAAAATACGCGGTCAATAATAAGTAAATATCAAAATGCATTAGCTTGATAAGTGGTTTCGAATTTCGACGTTTCAATCAATAATTAAAAAATCGTTAAAAATCACGTGCAGTGCCAATGTAAACAAATGTTGAGGAAAAATTTCCAAGAAAAGCCAGGGCAGCTAATGTACAATGTTAACTCGTCGGTCGCTTATAAGGTTGCGCAAAAATATCGGTGTATCGATAATCGCGTATATAGATCTTTCGTATAGATTTTTCGATATTCTGATATTATCGATGCTATTTTGATAGTTCGATATTATCGAGATTGTGACAATTCGATATTATCGACGCCGTGATATTCTGATATTATATCGATATTCTGATAATTCGATATTTTCGATGTTTGGATATTTCGACATTATCGTTATTGTGATGGTTCGATATTTTCGATATTGTGATAGTTCGATATTATCGATATTGAAAATCAGACATCGAACACCCCTACTTTATATATAATTTTATAAAATTGTAATTAAAATCGTGTAATGAATATCCTCGCGTGTATGTAATAATTATTTTTTGTTAAATCTCGTTGAAAAATAGGAAATTTGCGCTATTTTCTCCGTCGACGCATGGGAAGAATAGTCTCGCATATACGTTTCGCGAGTGTATAAGAATTGCACAATTACGCATTTATATGCGCAAAACAAAAGCGAGGTATCTTTACGAAAATGAAGCAAGAATTCTTATAAATTTGATTATTATATTAAAAAAAGCACGATTTTTTGTTTGTTTGTATAAGAAAAATTAAGAAAGAAAAGGACACAATTTCGACATGATGCAATAATATAGTGATGAAAAATCAACACTTTTCTTACGCCTACGAAAGAGAAACTGATGTATATAACGCGAAGTATATACACATGGAGGCCCGCAATATTCTTCGTATACATATAACCGATTGCGCGATCGAAACGCGATAAAAAAATCGAGACCTATTCGATGCAATTTCCCACGCAGGCGGCAAGGTCGAGGAGGTGCTGTGCAACAATATCATTGCTGCGACGAAACGAAATGTAGCATCCTCTACCTACCTACATGCGCTATATCTCGAATTTAGTGTGTGTGTGTGCGCAATATGAGTATGAGCGAATATAAATCGTAACGAGTTTTCAGACTCGTCATCCGACGAGCATAACCGCGCGGTAGCTTTATTTAGATATTCCTTCATCGGTATTTCCAACGTCGCGCATCAGGTATATATATGTATGTGTGTATGTACATGCAAAGTGGATGGACGGACGGACGGATGGGATTCTATAAGAGGCCTCCGTGAGAAAAGCACGACGTCACCGTCAAAGTTGCATCCATATATTGTACCCTTCCTCTAGATATACTCGATTATGTTATATATTTAATCTTCCTATACCGCGGGAATGCGGTTTATATATAATCGGAAAAATAACGATGCTCGATAAATCGAAAGCTCGCGGCTAAATGAAATGCTTCTTCTATACGTATCATTATGTATTAATAATTCTTCATTCTTCGTCCAAGTTGTATGTCGGAAATATGTATTTAAGTTTGACGAATTTCTGTTACAAATAAATAAACTGTATACTTTTATGAAAAACAAAATTACATTTCTTTAAATAATAAAAAAAAAAGAAAGATGAAAGAATGAAACAATAAGGTGTAAGAAATTCTTATGAATTTTAATTAATAACGATTAGATTTCGGAAAAAATCGACGAATAAATTTCTACGGATACCGATGAATTATTTCGATGAAAATCCAAAAACAAAATTTCTATAAGAAAGTATCGACGAATTTATTTCTACGGAATTGACGAATTTCTTTCTAAGAAAATTCATCGACAAATTACCGAGATAATCGATGAATTAATTTCTAAGAAAATCGACGAATAATTAAAAAAAAAAAGACTAATAAATGTTTATAAAAAATAGATAATTGAATTTCTATGGAAATTATTGTTATCATTATTATTCAATAATATCGGCATTCGAATTATCGAATTAAAAATGTATTATTTAAAAAATTACGTAAATTAAAAGTTTCGAAGATGACAATAGAGAAACACCGAGGGAAAAGTAAACAAAGCGTGTAGGTCAAAGACCGGCGCGACGCTCGTCGTCGTCGTCGTCGTCGTATACCCTGATGATGCGATGAGGAACCGCAATATTATAAGGATCGACGAGAGAAGAAGAGATAGACAGAGAATAGCTTTGCGTGCGTCTCCCGGGTGCACATCATTTATCTCTTCTCTAGTCTTCTTGTTATACGACAAATTACGACTCGGGTATCGCGAATTATTACATACGTACATATATATATATACGCGATTATAACATCCGATTTGATCGCGAACGACCGACATCCGCGTACATTTTACTTCCTTTCGGGAAGATTGAGTAGATTTCTTCGTATAGAATAATTCGGTTTTGCGAATATATATGGTTTTTGTGACTAGTTTACGAATAATATATATATATATATATTTCTTATTCTTTCCTTTTTCTTTTATATATACACACAACTTTTTACGAGTTTTAACGTCGATCTAATTATTAAATAACAATTTCACGCGAAACAAGATAAACGAAATCGATAAACGAATTTCTGGAGAAGAGCGATGAACAAAAATTTCTTAGAAGATCGATGAATCAATTGATGAAAAAATCGAGGAATAAATTTCGACGGAAATCGAAGAATATATTTATATGCAAATCAATAAGTAAGTTTATGCGAAGATCGATGAAACATTTTTTAAAAAACGTATGGCCGACAAAATTTCTAAAAAAAAATAAACGAATTCATTTCTGCGAATATCGATGAATAAATTTTCATTAGGAGTTCGATACAAACAATTTCTTCGAAAATCGACGAATAATTTGACGAGAAGAGCAAAATAATCAAGTTTGAAAATTTTTCATTGTGAAAAATGATCAAGTTTTCTTTTTTCGAGTTTTAATTTTAAGACGATCAGAAACTATATAATGAATATTCTGTATAAATTGACGTGAAAAAATTGAATGAGATGAAATTAAACGTCGTTATATTGGGAGCGAATTTCCAAACATTACAGATGTTAAAATCGTTGTATGAAAGGGATGAAAATATTTCGAGCATTGTTCGTTGAAACATTGTTTGTTGAATAAACTCGTTAAAGGTCACGAGAAACGGATTGTTTTGGCCGATGATTAAAAGGAAAACCAATTTTTATAAACAGTCGGAAATAATTCCACGTTTCGATAACATTTCAAGCCATAGGTAATAATATAAGAACGGCGGCGTTTCGTCCTTGTCTCCGAGTCCAGAATGATATATACTTGGCTGGCTGCGATGCCATTGTTTGACCTCCCTCCGCGAAAGCTGTAATCGTAAAAATTACAATGCCTGGAAATCAATCTAAAACTTGGCCGATGTCGCTTTGGTAATTGCAAATCGTGCTTCCGTCGATTGCAGACTCTCTTAATCACGTTGACCAACTTTTCATTAAAAAACACTCGTGTAAAATTATGTACGGGTACTTGATGATTTTCTTTTCTTTTTTTTTTTTGTTGCTCTTTTTTTCGAAACATGCTTAGAAATAATGAAGAGTTAGAATCAACATTTAAATGGAGACGATGAAAGAATTGTTACGAATTACTCAGAAATTTTAAAAAAATGTCAAAGAAAACTTCATAGCGATTGGAAAAAACTTAAATAAAAGTTGGAAAACTCTACAGCATTTCATTAAAACAGAAGACATCAGGAAAATTGTAGAAAATTGGAACAATTTTTTAAAAAATGTTATGAATATCGATACAGAAAAATTTTCCACATTTTTCATTTCTAAGAATCTTTTAATTTAAAAGGAAATTAAATTTTTGTTTCACGAAATTAAAAGATTCTTAGAATTGAAAAATATGGAAAATTTTTTCAAAATTTGAAAATGTACAAGTTATAGATATTAAAAAACAACATAGTGAAAGACACATACTTTAATGTTTATTATTATTCTTGAAAAGTTAATAGAAGCATTTTTCTAACTTTATGTACGTTCACTACATATTTAAGGAAAATTCATTTATCATTCATTTACTTGAAGAATTTTAATATTTTTCTTTTTCGTTTCAATTAATTTCTCGATGTAATTGTACATGTACGTTGTTAGTACGTATACGTACATTTTTGAGACGCAGTGGTTATTATAATCAGAGGTTAATTTATACGCGAGAGCAAATGTAACTGTGGAATTATCCGATGACGTCATGACAGTAGACCACATGGCACTATATGGAGGATGGCTGATTTTTCTTATAAGGTTGGTTTATTAAAAGGCGGTGGTGCAAGTTAATTGTATTCCCTACCGCAGGAAAATGAATTCCGCCGCAAAATGTATTAGCTGCTGAAATAGGACGTATATACATATATTATCCCACGTGAAAATCAATTATTCTTTACATATACACACATATCACGCGCATTCGCTCAGGATTCGTGCAATATTCGTTATTGTTCATTGATGATTGTTTTTTTTTTTTAATTATTTTTTAGTATTGTAGTAATAAATTGTTTTTTAAGAGGGTTCTAAAGTAGAACAGTTACCGACTGAGCTTTGCAACAATAAAAGTATAAATAACGAATTACTTAAACATTTTTTTTAAATTTGGGCTCTGGAAGGGTGATTCTACATAACATATACAACCACCAAAAACATTCCAGCAGAAATCATTCAAAATTAAATGAAAACTTTTGGAAACAAATTATTTTTAATGTAGGTATGGAAAAATAATTTATTTCCAAAAATTTTCACTGAATTTTTCATTATTTTTAGTGGAATTTTGTTGAGGAACCTTATATGTCATGTCAAATCACCCTTCCAAAGCCCAAATTTTGAAAAAAAGTTTCAATCATTTATAATTTACATTTTTCGTATTTTGAGGTTAGGTCGGTAACTGTTCTACTTTAGAACCCCCTTAAGTTGGTATTCGTACAGTGGTTTCTCAATATAGTCATAATACTTCCGATTTAAAAAAATGTTTATACGCGATTGTTTGTTTTTATGTATACATTGTAAAAAAAAAAAGAATCATCAAAAAATAAGATTGAAGAAAAAAAAATTGTAAATAAAAAATATACCGGGTGTGTTTTACATGGCAATGATACTATTATTTTATATGATTTTACGGTAAAAATAGAATTCAAAATGTTTTCAAAGAAATTTAGATATTTATCTTATAACAGAAGAAAAATATGTTTTCTTTCCGATTTTTGTTTTTTGGATACTGGGGATATTCTTTGTTTTTTAATTTCACATTTTACAAGTAAAGACTTAAATAATAATAATAATAATTTGAAAATTATTGAACCCAGCAAATCATGTTGATAAATTCATAAAATGCAATTTCAGCTGTTTATTCCGAGTAAAGCAAAAAATGTATGCTTGAAAGGGTTAATTACCCGATGATAGACTTGTAAAAATGAAACTGATGGACGAATCGCAGGACGAGAATCACAATGGTATGTTTTGTCGCAGTTAAATTCCAATTGTTGTAATTTCAAAAATTCGCGTATTATTTCAAAATTTTCAAAATTCACGTGCGTTGGAACGTAAACATTAAGACAGTTTGTGCATATTTTTAAAATTAAAGTTAAAAAAAAAAACAAAAAGAAAAAAGTACCGTTTATCGAGATGAGTTCGGAACCGGAGAAAAATAACAATAAAAGGCGTGATTCGACGTTGATATAGCCGCCGAAGGCGTCGGGATGTAACGCGGCATACGGAAAAGCCGCGTAAGTAATTGCGGTTCAGTCATTTATTTCGACGGTGGGAAAAGTTCGCTCGTGCGAAAGTCTATGTGTTGATATTAGTATAAAGTAATCACATTTTCTCTCACATTGACGGGCTCACTCACGCATTATTTTGCGTCGTTATACGACGCGTTATATACCACGTCTAGGAGAATAATTGCGGCGCGAGTATGAGATCGCGATTACGGCTTTTAAAGACGCATAGAGACGGCCGCATCTAACAGTACACCCGTTATAAAAGTTTGCACTTATGACAGCTACTCTCCTATATGTATGTATAGCTGAAACGCATCGCCTATTATCAGGCACGACTCTCGAAGCGCACAACAGCTGCGTATATATAGTGAACATGCATACATATATATATACATACATACTGGTTGTTGTTGCGTATATGTATACCTTTCAATGTATAGGGTATAGTCCCGGGCGGCCGGGGGTGTACTGTTATGCGGAAGCAGCGCGAATAGTCGCGAGCGCTTGTTTGTTCATTTTAATATCTTCGAAATTCGTCGTCGAGATATACCGCATATGAAAAATGAGAACTCTCGAAATGAACCGGCGCGATGGAAATCTCTGCTTGCACGCGGTTGTTCCTAGAACCTAATCTAACCTGACCTGAAAATGCTGCGCTATGAATGACATTTCCAAAGTGTACTATAATCCAAAGAGATCAATTGCATTGCGAGAAGGGACGACACCTAGCGGTGATTTATATTCGACACTTTCTGTATACATAATCGACACTGAGAGTATACAAATTGAATCAAAATCATTGATATACAAATGTTATTAAAATATGTTTTTTATTTATTTTTTGTTTAATATTTGATATAATGATGAAAACGTATCGCATATATATAAACCATATAAAAATTGAGAGATAATCCACGGGGATTAGAAAAATGAGCCGTAGGCATTACAAGATCGGGACTTGAGCGACGTGTATATATATTATGCTGAAATCCTCGCGTAGGTTTCTTTATTGTCCTTTGGCAAGGTTACGCCTGGAATGAATTTACACATTTCATTAGCATCCGCCGACTGTGATGCGTACTTCCTTGTCTCCTTATTTTTTTTCTTTTTTTTTTTTTTTTTTTTTTTTTTTTTTTTTTGTTTTCACCGTGTCATCATCAGCGTCAAGATGCCGCTTTTTCATTCGCATTCTTTTCTCTTGCGGCCTGAATATATTGCGACTATACCATATTATTAACGTTGCTTCTGCAAAAATTTTAATTTATACAAACAATAAACAGAAATTCGTCGAATCGGTAATCTTCAAGTCAGGAAATCTGTCGAATTCGCATCCATCTATCTGTATTTTAAGAATATGGATGGATTTATTTCTAGTTGGTCCTTGGGGAACTATACGAAAAAAATGACGTACCATATGTTTGAGGATGGCCCCTCATCGCAATGCGTTCGAATAGACCACACGGGCCAACTGAAAGTATAATTCGCTACAATTAAAACAGCAATTTTGGATCAAATGTTGGTGTTGGACTTTTTTTTTGTCGTATCACCAGACATTTAATGCACGTGATATCGAAGATATTAAAAATTCTCGATTAACACTCATAAAGTCATAAAATCCTGGTATCGGCGGTCGCTCTCGATGATGATGATGATAAAACCTTTCTATAAGACGCCGTAAAAAGGCAAGGCCTTGAGTTCGTTGTAGACAGTTAACCCGAAAAAAAAAACGAGATGTCGTTCGAACCGGAAAATTGCGACGTATCTCTGAAAGAGCACGGAAATTGTGGATTTCGGTTAAAAAAAAAAAGCCTTGGCGAATTCGGTAATCGAAGCTCAATTCGTCGCCGCATTCGGTGGCGCGGCGTCGACGGTGGTGGCCGACTTATTCTTCGGCACAACTTTCATTGCATGACAAATTTATTCCGTTTCGCCTCTCTCCATCTCGCTCCCTCCCTCGCTCTCTCTCTCTTTCCCTCGAATCTCGAATCTCGATCGGCGCAGCAGCCGTTCTCCTCCATGAGCTTGGGTATCCTATATATGTATATGTATCTCGAGTGGGCGGAGAGGTTTAGGTTAGGTGTCGAGTATTAGGTTAGACTACGCTCACCTCACCTCACACGCGGCTATTTCGCTCGGTTGATTCATGCCGGATGTTGCCGCAGGTATAATTCCTCCTCCCGCGACTCGAACGCGTGCTCGGCATGGCAAGGATGATCCTGAAGCGCTGCCCGCATACGTAAGAGAGGGGTCAGATTCGTGGATTTGTCAAGAAGGGGCGAGGAAGTGGACGTGCACGTATATACATATATAGACGAGAGGGGGGACGTGGGTTGTGCAGGACTTTTCAATGTCCGAGGAAACTTTCGATAACGCTAATTCAGTCGCAAGTGTGTTTAGAAATGATTCTATAGTCTTTATAGGATCCATTACTGGAATAACCGGGATTGGCTAGGATTCAGGGATTCATAGACTCTTATTATCGTGACAGTTATTTCCTACTTCTCCAGGAGTCTACATAATGCCATGCTCGTCACTGATATATATATAATGCGAATAGGACTTTCCTTAAATATTTTCGACCCAAGCAACAAACAGTCTGGTAATGAGAAAAGACCAGACATTGGTCGACATCCTAATGTCCAGCACCTGATTGGACCTTACATGTCAATCGTCAATTTCTAATTTTCAGAAATATCATAACGACGACCAGGTCTAATTTGATATTTGACGATTGACGATTCTCTTAAGAAGTATAGTTAAGATAAGTAACTTTCGAGAATTGGTCCGCTTTAAAAGAAAAAAAATCGAATCGACCGTCAATTATCGACTCGACACCCGATCAAGGCGCTCCCGAAGATTGCCGTGATTGCGTCAATCTCATAACCGTTCCCGTTACATGTATAGGGTCGAGAGTTGCATCGAGTTCGGTCAAAGAATCGCGTTACCGGTATCAATCCGCGAATTACTTCATCGAATTCGGTGTGTGTACCCATGCCTGATGAACGCATGCAATCCAAGGTGTACGGTCTGCTACGAAAATGCATATATTCATGCACACGCACACACACAGACAGACACGAGCGATCCAGACGTACGTGCAGACGTACGTGATCATCCGTCCCTCTTTAATTATTCTCCCAGACTGACGATTCGAGTCAAGGACCCGCCGCACACGAGACTTTCAGAGTCACGAGGAATGACGTAAACCTGCCAGTTTTACGCAAATTTCCCTATTTCTGCTCATCCTCATCTGCAAAAGCCATTTTCGAGACGAGGCTCATTGTCCACGTTCTAATTGCTTTTCTCATTCACCGATAAAGTGTGACGGGTGTATGAATCATTTGCTTCGAATGTCAATTGGACATTTTCAAATTACAGTTGGATCCTCACTCATTTGAATTTATCAGCTCCAGCGGTGAGTGGCGACTCCATTCCTTATTTTAACGTTTGCCCTCATGCCGTAGCCTTTTTTAGGTATGACATTCTTTGTTGAGAATCGTCGAGAGAACTGACGTTTGAAACAATTTGTAGGATTTATCATTGTCATTAAAACTTTTGACTCTTCCTCGCATGTTTTTTTAGCATTTTCTTAAATATGCTTTGTCTTAAATCGATTTTACACGCATCGCAAGCGGAGTAATACGCGATACAATTTATGACGTACATTTAGATGCATGCTGTTATTCGTCTTTGTGCCGAAACCTTTAATCATTTATGAGTACAAACGCCCAAGTAGCCAAGTACTCATAATGAATTCGTAATCCGCAATTTGCACGCACACAAGTTTTTTTTTTATGCGCACTTTACGACTGACTAAATGCCACTTTTCTTTAGCAAACACACGCGTAAAACTTAATGCCATATACTTTTATTTTCGACTTAAACACAGCACCCAACGGATGGAATAATTGTATTTGCGTACACGCCGATAATTGCAATGATTTTTTAGCGTTATAATCCTTAGTGACGATATTAAAATATTTTACCGTGAAATCTATCGATAGATTCTTCCTCCATCTGCGTTGCTGATGTTGCTGTTTGAAAAACATCCAATTATTAGAACAGAGTTGTCGAAGGTCAAATGTAATAAAAGAGCCCTCTTCTTTCGAGTCGTGATATGACGAACGGAAGAAACTCTGTCGACAAGGGCTTTTTTTCTCGATTTTGCGGCAATTTTCCGTTCGCTGGAAACAATTTTCTTTGTATGAACCACAGAGCAATTTAAGTCTTCTTCTTCTTCTTCTTCTGCTTCTCCTTCCTTTCTCTAGGCTTCACGCACAAGTTCCCTCACCTTTATGTTGAAATGCTGCTTACACATTTTACTTTTTCTCTCTCTCTCTCTCTCTCTCTCTTCGTGTTTAACAGAACCGTTATGACACGTTCGGCATTCGAATCACGAATCTTGTGACCATTTTTGCATATCATGCCGAGCGCGCGCGAAGACGTAATACGAATATTTTTGAGGTTATTAGTCATGTGCGTAGGCGCGCGGGCCTTTCAGATCGTATATATACAGATGCTGATTTAGTAGTCATCGAATAATAGCCTTCCAACTTTCGTTTTTCTCTTTGTTTACTGCTGCGCCGTCAAGGACCTTGGTTGTAGGTCCGAGTAATCCATGACTTTTCCTTCGAAAGTGAGCCTAGGTGCGGATACGTCTAACCTCAAAGAGTTTAATGTACATAACCCTAATAAGTTTTGGTTTCTCTTTCTAGGCTTTTGACGAGTACGAAAGCTACACCAAGGCTTGTACTTGTCGTACGTACAACCGATGGCCGATTCTTCGAATTTTACGTAAAAAAAAGTCACCTACGACAATTTGATCCCATTGTTAAATTTCGTCGTATAAGGAAATCTTTTTGGTTGGCCCTCGAGGAACGCGAAAAGATGTCAAACAGCTAAATCGATGACATGGCAAATGTTCGCGGTTGGACCTTTAAGTATAGATCGCAAAGGTCAAATAAAAATCATTCGGTGTGTATAATGAAAGTAGCAATCGGATGGAATTTCCGTACGGGACTGTTTCGCTTGAAATTGTGGGAGAAAAATCATCCCATGGAATATCGCTCACCCCAGCTATTTATTGGTGGGCACACATTGTATACGAGAGAATCTCTGCATGTAATAACGCTGCGATTAATTTATCCTGATTTTCTACATTATAAGCGCGCATATCGTGCGATTCAGCGTAAATGCCTCCATTGAATGCCAGACTATTAATTCAGGTTCCAGCATGGGACCGATTAAATACCGTTAATGAAAATTCGTCGTGTAAGCCATTTGGATCGCTAATGAGCATTCGAATAATGCGCGATGAATATTTATATACGGCTCCTGTGCCGATCCGTACTAATATACCTTTGCGAGAGATAATGATGCGTGTGTGCTTTCGGATGTATATATGTGTATATGTTCTGTAAACTGTACACAAACAGACTTGGGAATCATTAGGATCTGAAAAGTGTTCTATTTAACCGGCGTAGGCAATTATAGTCATTACAATATTCACTTGTTACGGTCGAATTAGCTATTGTCTCTGGAATAGCGATTAGTAATATTGTGATTCGAAGGTGTCGTGTATTCTTCATAAATCCGTTATATATTTATATGTATTTGGTATGTTTGTTTAACAAACCTCGGGACGCTCGGGACGTAGAAAGTCGGATTCAAACAGTGAGTACACTGAGTACGAAAGACAGGCTCTTATCTAAAATACATTATATAGGTACATCGTTTGTTGACTTTCCGAAAGTAGAATTGTTTCCTGAAAGTACAGTTAAAGATTAGGCTGATAATTTTTAACAAAAGTGAATCATTTTTTGTTTCCAATATTCAATTATTATAGAAGAGCACTTTTCAAAGCACTGATGGAAAAAAGGACCTGAGGTCTCGAGGTTGGGAAGTGCGATTTACTGCAATGAATAAAAATCATTCAGGTTAGGTTAGAGATTTGATGAAAACCCTTCTTTCATCAAACAGGACATTCATCATTCAAGGAAACAGAATACCGCACGTAATTCATTCGTCAGCATCATGATCGCGGTGCAACGAACAGTCTATGGATTTTACACACAAAGACGTTCATGCTCTTTGTCTTTTTGTATAGGTATAACAACCATGTGTGTTTTTGAAGTTGGAAATTAAGATCGTATCAATGAGTGAAGATCGGCGAACGCAGATTTAGCGTAAAAATTTCACATCGCTAAATGAAAATGGCCAGACTTCGTTAGCCGTAACGACCGCACTTTCTTGTACGGAAAATGCAGTGCAATTATATGCTTAATGCTGTTTTTGTGCAAATGCCCCTTTTTGTACGCAGGCAAATTGGCAGTAAAGCGAGGCGTAAATTGTAACGACTTGTAAGTTAAAATCGTATATATATGCAAGACCGACTTATTCGCTTTCCGTCTCCTATAACCGCTACCGCTTCCCCTTTGACGAGTTTCAAAGCATATATTTGAAGCCTGACGACGAGGAGGTGCGTGAATGTTGAACGCAAAAAACAATCGATCCTTAAAACTTGCGGTGGCAAAAATTCATGACACAAATGTTGGAAAAAAAAAGACTATATATAGGCCTGAGATCGCGAGGGCCAACGGGCGTTGACGTAACTTTTGAATACGTGGAAAAGAACCGGTGCCAAGATGTGTCGACGGTTCAACACTTTCACGTCACCCGGCCGATGCCGCTGCCTTAAATGGGTATATATCGTGGGCGACGCATGGGCGAAAAGAAATCTCAATATATATACATATACCGAGAGAAACGGATCTTTCTGGATCTCCCGAAAGGATCCATCGGACGTCGCATGCAGCTAATCGAAGGTCGGTGAAAAAAAAAGAAACGATTTCATAATTCGACGATTCATTGCGCCATTCGTCACAGCATTGGCCACCATACATCCATTACCGTAAATACACACTTGTCTCGTCGTGACGACGTTCGATTTGAGTGTTTAGTCGACTACTCGAGAAAAAAGATCAATCGTTTGCGCACCACATTTACAAATTGCACAAAACACTTGTACCATTTACTTGCGCGGTTAAAAAAGGTACTGAAGGTGCGGAAAGAAGGAATATTTTAATTACGGAGAATTGTCCACGGCCGCATGCGGAAAAGGTGGTTTGATCGACAGGCCAAGATTAGTGATCAATCCGGTTAAAATGTCGAGTTGTTGTTATTATTGCAGTTTTACGACAAATAGTCCAATTATTTAAATGCAGCTTCGTAATTTCCCCCGTTTCGTTATGTCGAATGGTCACTGGTGTGTAAGCGTAACATTTCGATTATTACTCGTAGCACGGATGCGGTTTTTTTCCTTTTCGCCAATTGTATAAAGATTAGAGAATACTTTACGAGCCATAAAAGTAGCGAATGCATACGAAGCATCATAGGGGCAGTCGCTTTG
Organism: Trichopria nigra; assembly: GCA_030522945.1. Lineage (NCBI taxonomy): Eukaryota > Metazoa > Arthropoda > Insecta > Hymenoptera > Diapriidae > Trichopria > Trichopria nigra. The sequence goes on along the minus strand of JAPYZR010000255.1, from coordinate 36,853 downwards.
CAGAAGCAAACTCCATGAACATTTAAAACCCATCGTAACTCGGTGAAGAAGAGTTCAACGTGCAAATGCCTTTGAAAAAAGAAAAAAAAAGTAATTTTCAAGGCAAAAAACGACGACTTCGTAATGACGACAATAAAATAAAAAATTACCTCTACATGCGTGTAGAAAAATGGAAATATTTATGATGTATATGTGAAGGTAATACATAAATATGGAGGATTGCAAGTGAGAAAATGTTCCTTCATTGATGCCAATGTCCACCGAATTTTGTAATTACGTTAATTTCATTTAATTTTTAACAAAAAATAAAAAATACTACTTAACGAAGGAAAAGTTCCTGACGTTACAAAGTTTGTTGAAAAATCAAACCTATGATAAACTATACGGCATAATTCTTGAGAAACGATAAGAAGAGCAGACAAAACGAGCACGGGAGTTGACTCGATATATACGAAACACACTTGTACTGTATGCGTTTTCAGCTGCTCAGAAGAGAACGACATTGTTGAATATATGTGTATAGGTATTGTAGTAGCCGCACAATGTATACGGCGACTACGGAAGCATTGTGCGGCCAAGAGATGCCATGACGTATACATATATGCAATATGCAAGAGTGAGATACAAATTCTATTGAATAGACAATCGTAATGCCATCTGGTGTATGCAAATACACGCGTGGCAAATGTTTAAAGATTCCATCAATTGATTATCGATAACGTTTATGCGAGCACAGGAACGTTTTTATCGCGAAAGTTTATATCATTGGGATGCAAAAAAAAAGAAAAACTTTTAGTTTTGTCTTTATGGAGCAAGCTCCGCAGTATAAATATTTCAGGATTTTCGCTTTGCGCTTTTGGTTTAGTTCAGTTCCATGGGAAAAGCGCGTGGGGCAACTCAGCTGGGAGAATGGCTCGGCGCTGCATTCTCATCGGCAACCGCGTGTTATTGTCAGGCAGTTATGAACTGCTATACCCATAAATTGGTGGAAGCGGTCAAATCGTCAAGTGTGTAATTACAGGGAGTTTCTCGCGTGTTGTTTAATTGATAAAAACCGAATAGAAATGTAAGGTGACCATATTGAACTGATCCGTTTCCAACATAGAACAAGACAAGAGAATGAACGCCCAATTGTATCTCGAGGGGAATTTCGAGACACTTCGCGTATAATGACTAGAATATTGGAAACAATCGATCGAGTTCTCAGCCAATTTAATTGATCGATTGCATCAAACGGTTAGATCAGTTATGCTTCATCGTCAAACTAAGCGAAACCATTAAATGAATTGATACTGAAACTTTAAACCTAGTCGAGATAACAAGCGACTTGATAATTATTTCATTTTTAGGTTTTAACTTGAGGATAAACGTAAACATTAAATGCTCCAACTTGTAAGTTTCGAAATGCAATAAATTGTACAAACCTAATTAGTCTGATCTAAATGTTAGCTCAGGTCCAAAGCTGACTTGATAAGACTCATTAATTAAAGTAAAACCACAAATAGTCAAATGATCAGGACGACTGCTCTCATTAGTTGATGGATCGGATCCTGTCCGATTATCAACGAGATTAACGCTGACATTTGCGATTTGGTTGATTACATCAGAGAGATCCCCAAATGCCAGTTTCCACCCGATTCATAACCGGTAATTGCGCAAATGTCAGCGTTTAAATTCTCGAGTTTTGCGCCGTTCAATTTTCCACGAGCTCCATTCAGTAAAACGGAGCAAAACGAGCGTTACCTTCCCTTACGATCTTTCGACGATAATGAACGATAATTTCTGCTCGATCGCTTTTCTCTTGACGCTTCTGCGCATATATGTTTGCCGGGCTACCAAAAGTGAGTGGCGATATACAACGAAAGAAGCGTCAATAAGACGGCAGTCGCTTGCTTCGGTTGGCTTGCTATTGGAAAAAATGACGAAGAAGCAACAAAAGCAAGGAAGCATCCGGTGTATAAATTCTATCTCATGGCTTACCGCACCTGACTTTGAATCATTACATTTCTTCTACCCAGCCAGGTCGGAGTGTAATTATAGGTTTTGCATCAAGTGGCTGATCATTACCTCCGGACTGGCTCAGTTCCTGTCAGTCTCGGCGGCACTAGAACGCTCGGGAGTAGCTCTAGAAAGATTCATACTCCTCCTCTGGGGCCTTGATTATGTTTTTGAATGCCAACGGAAACTCCGGGATAATCCCTACAATCGCTAATTGCTGATCCAATGTTTTCCATCTTCGAATCGAATATATATATATATGATTTGTCACTTCTCCAAGAGCTTAAGCAATGATGGGATTTTATAATGTTCCATTATGTGTTTTAATGAATATTTATAACCACGAATGACAAGAAATCAGATGTTTCCTAATATCAACGTGGAACTAGATCAAATTCGTATAGATATTGGGCCAAAAGAATCGCCGTTCAACTGTGTATATTTGCACTTTGGAAGAGTTCCCTCAGGTCATCATCAGCATTAGGATTTTCCTAGATATTCTCGGTAAAGGATGTTGATGTAAGATGCTCAAGTTTTTTGCTAATCACAGTCGGGAAAAATTTGAAGAAGATAATAATTCTAGGAAGCTTCATAACGTATCGAATACATAATAATGTCTTCCTGAATCCTCTTTTTTGTCGATTGCCGGCATCTCCAGAGGATAAGAACTTTTTTTTCTTATTTATAATAAGTAAAAGAAGCGTATCATTTTTTATCTTTTATCGTCCACGTTAATTACGAAAGCTACAGTCAGTTTAAACATTTTTTTTTAATTTTATTAATTTCATTCTGACTTACAATTCTCGATTGATTCGCCGGATTCCATCGATAGTTTCCAAGAGATTATCGATTTGGTCACTTTCCTTTTGTAGTCAGCCCTTGTAGTTGTTGATCGACTCAACTTTGTCTATGCAGTGTCTTGATTGCATGACTTGATTGAATGACAATTTCAATGAATAAAGTATTTTGTATAGCGGCAGCTTCCGATGTCGAGTGCAATTTAAAGAGATTGCTCCATTTGCCAATGGAGACTTTTTTTTTTGCGGCGCGCCAGGGATTCTTCGATCGCAGGGGAGCAAAGGACAACGAAGCGAACACAGCTGTGTCGTATACGTGTGCATGAAACTCCATTCTTCCTGTTGACGCCGAGTTACTCGGAGGCTCGTAAATGAACTCCTCGTTTTCCCCGAGATAAGTTTTTTTTTTTTTTTTTTTGTTCCCCGTCACGCTCGTCCTCGGTGTTTCCTCCCAACTCCGTGGACGACCATGAGCATTGCTTTTCCTTTCTTTTAAGGGCCCTGTTGCGATAACAATATGACAGTTTCTACCGATTTTTCATTGCAGTCTTCAGGAAGAAAACAATGTGTGACGTTGTTGAGGTCACGAAAACTCCTTCACTAAACGAGATCGGGCCGCGATTAAGGAAACGACGACGTTGAGGTAGAATCGATTCGTGACGCGCTGTTAATTCTTCGAGAATCAAACGGTTTCGAATGAGCGATTATCGCGGGTTAAAAAAGGTTATATTGGAAACGAGGTTGATCGATGCTGGTTCAAAAACACAAAACACTAACACAATACACGTAATGGATGGTGCATAATGCATTGTTTTGTAAAGATCCATGAAAATTAACGAAACAATTTTTTGTTTTTCAGCAAAGATAAAACATCTTTGGCCGTTGGTGTTATGGATACTTTTATCTTCGTATCCAGTAAGTATAACTATTTTTAATACTACGATTTTAGGTACCATCGGTTCATCTCATCGACGCGTTATCTATAGATTTTACTAACTTAATAACTGACAATGTAATCGTGTACAGGCCGAATCGTACAACGGAATCGGCCGAGGACTGAAGAAGGAAGTATTCTTTCTAAATTTGGAAGATGGCTACTTTGGCTGTCAGGTGAACGCGTCGACGGATGTCTTGCAGTTGCTCCAGCTATCGAAGCTCTGCGACAGTCACGTCGACTGTTATCAGGGCAGCGACGAACACCGTGAAAGGCTGAAATGTACAAGTACGTATAAAAATCGAGCAAGAAAATTACGGTTTTCCGGCCCGAGCGTCGGTGCACCTACGCAGGAAGCGTTTCTCTCGAGTACGGACCCCCTGCACTTATCTTACGTGGCAGGTCGTTACGTGATGACTTTATCGCGGTGATTTAAGAGCCGAGAGAATTCCGTTATTTCAGGAATTGTATGCCGCGTTAGGATAGGTTATGACAATGTTGATTATTGCTTGCAGATGACTGCACGAAGGACGGTACAGCCTGCCAAAATGGAGTTTGTCTCGACTCCGTCTGTCATTGCAACGACGGCTTTGGCGGATGCAACTGTCAAGATCCAGGTATGAATTTTCACGACGCTAATGATTGTGCAACCTAAATCTGCAAACTAAAAAGCATGGATTGGCCATTATTCGAATATCAATTTGTAAATTTCAATGTTTGTCCGTGCAGACGAGAACGAGTGCAAATACCGACCCTGTGATATATTCGCCCACTGCACAAATACTCTTGGCGGCTTTCATTGCTCCTGCTACCCCGGATATCGCGGCGATGGTTTTCAATGCGAAGGTATGACGACGAGAACCGAGAAATATCTTTATCTTTCATCTTTCGAATGTCACACGCATATATAGTATATAATGTACACACATGTTGTTTCCGCAGACATCGACGAATGCGAAGATCCGGCGCTGGCAGCACGCTGCGTTGAAAATGCCGAGTGTTGCAACCTACCCTCAAATTTCCTTTGTAAATGCAAGCCAGGTTTTACTGGCGACGGCGAAGTCCACTGCGAAGACGTGAACGAGTGTTTGTATTCCGATGCTTGTGGAGAAAATGCGATCTGTCACAATACCCTAGGCAATTATACCTGCGCATGCCAGCCAGGTTACACCGGAGACCCTTTCGAACATGTGAGATTATTTTCTGTTACTCTACCTATCGCTACTAGGTTTACGTGAAATCAATTGGTCCTTCCTCATTTCAGTGCATGGACATCAACGAGTGTAATTACCCGGGAGCCTGTGGACGAGGGGCTCTCTGCGTGAACCTCCCTGGTGGTCACAAGTGCGAATGTCCGGAAGGCTTCGAGGGAAATCCCGAATTCCAGTGCACGGATGTAAACGAGTGCTTGCGCAGTCCCTGCGGTCGGTCGGCTTTATGTTCGAATTTAGATGGTAGTTTCCGATGTGCCTGTCCAGAGGGAATGGAGGGTGATCCGATGTCCGGATGTCGAGGTAAGAAACGCGCTAATTTCATCCAGCATCTTTTGCTGGACTTGTACATATTCGGCACATGTGTTAACAAGTTCATGTGGCAATTAACAAATGGTTATTCATTTTTCATGGAGTAACGAAACGCAATGGTGAGGTACGATAAAACGCGGTCGCGATGAACGAAAGTGAAACGATGCTTCGCGAGTTGCGCATTAGCAATTAATTGGTTCAATACATTCGGCCCTCGAATATATACATGTGGATAGGAATGATCATTATCGTGTCTATTTACGTTGACGTAAAAGTAGTGCTTTGAGTTCATATATTAGTAACGTAGCAGGGCTGGTCACTCAGGGTTGACTCGGAGAAGCTTTGAGCCCATCACTTTCGTTCTAGCGAAGCGAATTAATTAGCTGTCAGGGTTATGACGTAAAATCATGCGGATGGATCACCGAGGTATTGATTCATTAACTAATCGCTAACAGATATAAACGAGTGCGAGGCAAGAAATCCTTGCGGAGCTCAGTTGAAATGTGTCAACAAAGAAGGCGGCTTCGATTGCGTCTGCATGCCAGGATATCAGATGGATCCAGTTCATGGGTGCATCGATGTTAACGAATGCTCCAAGCGCGACACCTGTGCAACTAACGCCAAATGCATCAACGTTCCAGGCTCCTTTAAGTGTATTTGCCCGCAAGGTTTCATCGGGCACGGTCTCACGCTTTGCGAAAGTCAGTTTACACCCCCCGTCGACATCCTTGTTGAAAATGTCCCGGAACATGATAGTCAATTATTACATTAAAGTAGTCGATTTCATGCTGATTGTTTATGGCGTCTCAATGCTGATCTCACATTGTGTCCTCATGTTGGGACTTTACCTATCTATACAATATTTTATTCGTTGTACAACTCACATTCATTGTTCCCGGCTTTGTTTTGCTGAAAAATTTACTTAATTAATGCGTATTTTGTTTGTTTCTTTTTTAGCATCGCGTTATGTTAAGGTTTTTTAAGGAAAAATATAATGATTATTAGTAATTCGTAAGACGATCTCGACGCATTATCATGTTTTCCAGTTCCTTTTCGACCAGGACATTTGAACTTGAAGTAAGGCCTAATCCAATTAATCGATTAACTATATTAACAGATGTAAACGAATGCGAGAAAAGTCCCTGTGGTGAAAACACAGATTGCACCGACACTGTCGGAGGCTTCGTGTGTAGCTGCAAAGCCGATTACACTGGCGATCCATTCAAGGGCTGCACGGGTTAGACGTATAACATTAACGCATTGCTGTCAATCATCTCATTACTCGTACATGAAAATGGATTAAAAATCAATAGCAGTCTTTGATATTTGCCGTTGAAATTAACTAATATCTATCGCTTTGATTTTTCAAATTTCTTCGTTTCATTCACAAATTATTTGTTTTTAACGAAACAAAAATAGCAGTAAATAAGTTTCAGTAAATTATTTTAAATCAAGACTTTTAATCCGTTTTTGTACTTTGCTGCTTATTAAAATCTCCAACAAATGGAAAGATTGAAAAGTGAACATTGAATGTGCCAGAAATTCATGAAGATACTTTTCAATCTCTTCGATATTTGCTGGAATTCTGCTTGTGCTGCTTACAATCATTAAATACGGCGTTTGTCACAAAATTATCAATTAAAATTTAAGACATTGACGAGTGCAACTCGTTCGAAAATCCCTGCGGTGCTCATGCCATTTGCAAAAACGAAGATCCCGGCTACAATTGCGAATGCCCGAAAGGATACATCGGCAACCCCAGTCCAAAGGTCGCTTGTGATCAGGTAAGTCGATGGATTTTTAGAATTTTCGGAACAGTTTTGAAAATAAAGAACACTTGAAAAATTGTATTGAACCGATTGTTCTCGTTTATAGACGGACGTTACGACATTATGCAAATCGAATTTCGACTGCGTTAATAACGCAGAATGCATCCAAGGCCAGTGTTTCTGCAAAGACGGATTTAAAGCAGTGGGCGCTGTGTGCGAAGATTTGAACGAATGTATTCACAATCCCTGTGGGCCGAATTCGGTTTGTACGAACACGAAAGGACATTATCGCTGCGATTGTGAGTCTGGATTCATTGGAACTCCGCCTCATATTCCTTGCAAAGGTAAGAACATATCATTTTAAGTGCATTAATACTTTCTATTCTATAATATTGGTTGACTAATTAAAAAAGCGACGACAATTCGAAATGAATGATGATAAACCTATTGCGTCTTAGCTCCATGTGACGATGTATCTTGCGGCGATCACGCGTTCTGCAAACCCGATGGGCAAGAAGCGTACTGCATTTGCGAGGAAGGATGGACATTTAAACCTACCGATATAGCAGCTGGATGTGTCGGTAAGAACGAAAAGATATTTCCCGTTTATCACAAAGTTAAAATACGGATAAAGTTCATTCATTTGGTAACTTGCGACTTTTAGATGTAAACGAATGTGATCCCATACATGGTCCTTCTGGACATTGCGGAAAACACGCCGTATGTACGAATACGCCTGGCGGATTTACATGCCACTGTAAACAAGGATATTCTGGAAACGCATTTAAACAGTGCATCGGTAAGACTAGGCTTTTTAAATATATGATTCTTTACAACAGCATTGTACAATTTTACCGTATAATCGAACACTCTACGTTTTTGTTCTGACATACAATCTGCACTTACATAATCTTTCGTGATACAGATATAGACGAATGTACCCGATCGGACGCGTGCGGACACGGCGCGAGTTGTAGAAACACGGACGGCGCCTACACCTGCACTTGTCCGGAAGAGACCATACCCGACCCCGACCCTTACACAAAGTGTGTGGGAATAGTGACCTGCGACGCCGATAACGATTGTCCAGGAAACGCGATTTGCGATCCGCAGAAGCGCTGCCTGTGCCCCGAACCCAATGTTGGAAATGACTGTAGACGTGAGTTACATATAATTCTTTGGTAAAATCATCACGGATGAATTCAGACGATGGACGAATTTTATTAAATTGTTTGAATTTTAAATAACTTTCAGACCCATGCGAAGATCTGTCGTGCGGACCAAACGCTCACTGCATGCTTCTGAACGACGTCGCTACCTGTTTGTGTAGCAACGGATTCACCGGTAAACCAGGCAGAAAAGATGGCTGCAAGGACATCGACGAGTGTGCCGTAAATCCTTGTCCACCAGGTGCCATATGCAACAACGAGCCGGGATCCTTCTCCTGCCAATGCCCCAGTGGAATGATCGGTGATCCTTACAACGGAGGTTGCCAACAATCTAAACATCCCCACGTGTGCGGACCGAATACACCTTGCCCACACGGTGAACAGTGCGTCAAGGACGAATTCGTCGGAAGCAGCGTGTGCATTTGTCAACGAGGCTACACTCGCGATTCCGAATCTGGCAAGTGCCGCGACATAAACGAGTGCTTGGAACTGAGGGATAAACCGGCTTGCGGCATAAACGCCATTTGCAAGAACTTACCTGGCAGTTACGAGTGTCAGTGTCCACCTGGATTCAACGGGAATCCGTTCTCGTTATGCGAAGGTTAGTTAGTCCTCAATTGATTTTCAACTCCTCTACATTTATACACTGTAGTATTTTCTTTCGTTAGTTTTGATTTTCTTCACTACTCAATGCGATTAAATAATTAGTACATTATCAACCGTGAAGCATTGTTTTATTAATATTACTTTAAAACGCCGTAGAATGCAACAGCATCGAATGCCAATGCCAAGCACCGTACAAGATCGTGAACGGAAAGTGCGTATTGGCTGATTGCTCCAAAGGTGAAAAATGCCCGAATGGCGCGAATTGCATCACCATTACAGGTGGTGTCAGCTATTGCGCTTGTCCTAAAGGATTCAGCACTAAACCCGACGGTTCCTGCGATGGTAAACCTTTTTTAATATTCGTTATAAATTTTACGACACTTTTTAAAAATCATTTAATAATTCTGCATAACGTTACTTTTATTTAAATGGGATTTGTTATTTTGAATAATAAGTAAAGAAAATAATTGGAAAAGAATAAATGCTTACAAATTGAATTGCTGATACTTGAAAATGAATAAAAATAATCACGTGCGCGATTGGTAACCAACAGACATCAACGAATGCACGGAAGGACATCAAGTTTGCGGATACGGAGCGGAATGCATCAACATGCCGGGCTCTCATCAGTGCGTTTGTCCCCATGGATACGGCGGTGACCCGTATAACGGTTTGTGTTCTCCGGCTCAGAAGAGATGCACTAACGACAACGAGTGCCGAGCTAACGAAAAATGCGTTCAACCAGGCGAATGCGTTTGCCCACCGCCGTTCTACACCGACTCTCACGATTCGAGTCTTTGCAAAAGTGAGTTTCTTTATTTTACCAATACATTCGGTAATTTAAGAAAAGTTTAAAGTCTCTTAAGGATATGTACTATACTAGTTTTTATTAACTATTGTTTTATCGTACACCTCACGTCATAACCATTAAGAAATTATAGATTAATTTGATAGTAATTTTTCGAAAAATCCTGCTCGACAGATCCCTGCGACCGCTTCCCTTGCGGAATCAACGCCAAATGCACCCCCAGCGATCCACCCAAGTGCATGTGTCTCGCCGGATTCGAAGGCGATCCGCAACACGGATGCATCGACGTCAACGAATGCAAGAACAATCCTTGCGGAAGCGGAGCCTATTGTTTCAACATCAAGGGCAGCCACGTATGCGAGTGCCCTAAGGGCATGGCCGGCGATCCTTACGGTTCTGGATGCACAGGTGTACCGATGGTCAAGCAGGAATGCACGTCCAACGACGACTGCGAGAATTATCTTGCCTGCGTGCACGGCAGTTGCGTCAATCCGTGCGACGACGTGCCCTGCGGTCCGAATGCTTATTGCGAGCCCGACAAACATGCCGCTTGGTGTCGCTGCGTCATCGGCTATTCCGAAGGGAAAAATAACGAATGCGTTTCCCGTAAGTTTCACTCAAACGAACAACTGCTACACATTATTATTGATTCTTAAAGATTACGCCTCGTTTTTTTTTTCTAACATTATTTATTTTCTTAATTGTCCATGTATTTCAGAATGTGAAGGTTTCGTCTGCGGCGCTGGTGCGCAATGCATCGTCAGTTACGATGGCCCGACCTGCAAGTGCATCGAAGGCTTCATGGGCAATCCATTCCCTGGAGGACAATGCGTACCGGACGTTTGCTCCCCGGATGTCCCGTGCGCTGATCCGAGTATATGCATAAGCGGAAGATGCAAGCGTCGCTGCGAAGGAATCGTTTGCGGAATCGGCGCCATGTGCGATCCACTCACCAACAAATGCGTCTGCAATCCTTACTTCGTCGGCAACCCCGATCTACTGTGCATGCCACGTAAGTGCAATCTTCTTTTAAAGCTGTACCTGAGTATCTGGAGTATCGGGCTTAAGATTACATTTAAGGTGTAGGTTTAAGGTAGCGGATAAAGATGTTACTTTTAAGGATCTTTTCTCTTGCGGATCTCTTGGTGCATTTTCTACTTAGCTTTTTAAGTATTTTCCTATATCTGTATGTTGACAGCGTTTTATGCCTCTTTTGCTTTTTTTTGGAGGTGGCGTTTTGTATTTCTTCTGTATCATTCTTGGTTTATGCTTATCTTTACTTACCTTTACTTTTATACTTTTCTTAGTTTTACGTACACTTTTCTTATATTTAAGCTCCTACGCAATTCTCCCGTCTATGCGATGGTTGCCAGATGGCAATTTGCAGGGATAATGACTAACTTTACAAATATTCGTTTATATTTTACGATATTAATGATACACTTGTTTATTCGATGATTTTTATTTTACCTTTGTGGATATCTTGGGATTTATGGGAAATGGTGAATTGAAAAATGGTACTGCAATATTTTATGCACACGGTGAAGTGACCTTCGTCGTCAAATTTTCGTTGACCAACTTTTCAACGAAAAGTATAATGAATTTTATATTTTTGTAATGCGTAACTTTTGTTAAGAAACGTATTTTTTACCATAATTCTATACGAAACCTTGCCATAAGATTTTGAATAATAATTCGTCTTGTTATGATTTATTATTCAAATCCCTTTCTGCTTTTAAATATACTTTAGTCAAAATGCTTATGCTTCTACTTTCCTGACATCTTTACGCGAATCTATTACGGGATGCTAGCCTTGTACTTTAAATCATTCGGGAATGAACTTTATCTTTTTCTTCGCGCTTCATCCTCATTATCATTTCACGTTTGTTCAATTGCACGTTACGAAGAATGGCATAATCATGAAAACATTATCACTCACAATCATCGTATCGCCGGGTTTGGAAAACGGGTTGGGAAACATTGGAGAAAATTGTAGAAAAACTTTGCAATTTTGCATGTTACGCTTAAAGTTTTACTTGTGATTTATACTGCGAGTTTGATCAAGTACCGGGCGTTTCTTCCGGAGAGAAAAACCAAGTTCATGAAAACTCAACAGTATAGTTCGAGTTATGAACACTACTGTTAACGTTGCGCTATTTAGCAGCTTCGAAATTGGAGCGGTTCTGCTTATTTGGAATCTTGACATTAGCGAGATATCCATAACATCGCCCATAAAAGCGCTTTCTCAAAAGTACTTCACGATCAAACCAACGAATAAAGTCACGGCAGCGGATTCCGCCCTGGGATCTCTCCAAGCATGCGGTGCCGGTGTAAATGAGGAAGTGCTTGCAGTATTTCCCCACATATCTGATTCTCTTGTTTAGCTATCCAACCGCCCCATTGCGAGCCCCGTTGTGGGCCGAATGCCCACTGTGAGTATGGACTAACGTCTGCGGAATGCGTGTGCAATCCCGGCACTAGCGGCAACCCTTATCATAGTTGCGCCATTCAGGGTAAATCAGACTGTTCTCGCGCCAAATGTGGCAAACATGCCCACTGCAGCACTGGACCCAACGCCATCGAGTGCATTTGTCCCGTCGGATACGCTGGAAACCCCTACATAGAGTGTTTTGGTAAGTTCTTTGAATGTATCTTTGACTTTTTTATTAAATTTTTCATCAGATTTAAATTGAGTACAGTTTTCTCAATGTGTTACATATGTTTGTATTAGAAATGTTTTCTTCATTACTAAATCCATTTGCGCATTCATATAGATATCAACGAATGCAATGGAAACGTCTGCGGTAATAACGCGGTTTGCATCAACACAGTCGGCAACTATGACTGCCGATGCAAAGAAGGCCACGTCGGCAATCCGTTCGTTAATTGCCAAAAAGTGCAAGTCGGGCCTTGTACCGATCCTACGACCTGTGCCTGCTCTCACGACGTGCCTTGTCCGGGAGACTATACTTGCACCAGCGGCAAATGCATCGACAAGTGTAGCGGTGTCAAGTGCGGGCCCAGATCCAGCTGCCAGGACGGCGTGTGCGTCTGTCCACCCGGCTACTCCGGAAATCCAGCGGACCTGAGACGCGGATGTCAACAATTAGGACACTGCTCGAACGACCTCGAGTGCGGTCCACAAGAGATTTGCTTCCAGATAGGCAGAGGGACGAGAAAGTGCGTCGACGCTTGCAGCAAACTCCAGTGTGGTCCAAACGCTTTGTGCGTCACGCAAAATCATATATCGTCGTGCATCTGCTTGGACGGCTTCGTCGGCAATCCCAGCAACATGGTGGAAGGCTGCCAACCGACGAAATCCGCCGTCGACGATCATTGCCGCAAGAATTCCGATTGCTCTCCAGGCTTCTTCTGCTCGCTCACCGAGGCTGGCGTGAAAGAGTGCATCAATCCATGTAGCAAAGTAGCTTGCGGCGCCCATCAAAAATGCGAACCCGACAAACTTGGCAATCCCACCTGCAAATGTCAAGACGTTTACGAATGGAACCCGGTATCGTCGTCTTGCGAGAAACCATCGGTGCCAGATTGTATCGAAGACGACGACTGCCACTACTCGGAAACATGCAGACCAGACGCCCTCGGGGTTTTGAAGTGCGTCAACACTTGCCAGACCTTCACTTGCACGGCCAATTCCCAATGCGTGACCGAGCACCATCAGGCTAGATGCGAGTGTCTCCCAGGATTCGTCGGGAACCCCAATGATCGTATCGGTTGCCAGAGCGCGAGGAAAGATCGATGCTCTTCGGACACGGATTGCTCGGAAGACGAGACTTGCAAGATTACGGCAGACGGTATTTTGTCCTGTCAACCTGTTTGCGATTTCATCTCTTGCGGACCCAATGCGCTCTGCATCGTGCACAATCACGTGGCCAACTGCGAGTGTCCGCCCGGCCTTTACGCCGGCGATCCGAACGATCCAAACAAGGGCTGCGAAAGCGTACATTGCGTGTACAACGTCGATTGTTCGCCGACCCAATTGTGTAATCGGCTGAAACACACGTGCTACGACGTTTGCGATAAAAATGCTTGCGGCGTGAACGCCGTTTGCATTCCGGACGACCACAAAGCAATCTGCCAGTGTCCACCTGGTTTTCGACCGAACCCTGTGGCTGAAATCGAGTGCGTCTCCTTGGAGTCATGCTTCCCGAGTCCTTGTCATTCTACGGCCATTTGCGTCGCTGGTATTTCAAACAGTCCCGTGTGCCAGTGTCCGCCGAACCACGTAGGAGATCCGTACACCACTGGTTGTCAACTGGAAGGCCAGTGCTTGACGAACAAGGACTGCCCAGTCTATTCCATCTGCCAGAACTACAAATGCATCAATCCCTGCGAGGGCGCTTGTGGTCGGAATTCCGTCTGCGAAATCATCAATGGAGAACCCGTGTGCAAGTGTGTACATCTGTTCGCGCCCTCCACAAAAGGCGCACAAGACGGTTGCGTTCGTGCCACCAACTTCTGCTCCGTGGATGCCGACTGCGACGACGGCGTCTGTCTGGAAGGCCAATGTCGAGGTGACTTTTTATACCAATATCTTATTTTTATCGTAATTCCATGTTTATCGCATTTTATCTTCAGTCAGCATTCTCGCGCATGTTTTTTCAGTTTTGATATATTTAGACTTATTTTCATATGATGCTTTCAAAATTTCAGCCGTTTGTCGCTCCGCAAATGATTGTGCCGTCGGCGAAAAGTGCATCGACAAGAAATGCGTCGTTGCTTGCGTCAATCATAATCAGTGTCAGAACGATCAGGCTTGCGCGAATAACGTGTGCATCATGGGATGCAGAAGCAGCAGGAACTGTTTATCGGCCCAATCGTGCATCAACAACAGATGTCGAGGTATCATTTCTATTATCATTTTAAATAATCGGTACGATTGGAGTAACCATTTTTCGATGGATGGTCGTAAATCGAGATTAATAAAGATTATTCGAGTTACTTGAAATGAGATGTTGTTTTAAAGATCCATGCCAAGAGGAAAACGTTTGCGGTCCAAACGCTATATGCAGCTGCTTCAATCACGCCACTACCTGCTCTTGTCCAGCGGGCTTCCAAGGGAATCCAACTCCTCAGCAAGGTTGCGTCAGGGTTCCGAACATCTGCTCGTCACCTCAGGACTGTCCTGTGCAACACACCTGCCACTTTGGTCTCTGTCAGTGTCAGTGCAAGGAGCAGAGTGATTGCGCGCACGGCGAACGTTGCAAGACCGGACTGTGCTCGAAAGTCTGCTACGGCGACAGCAATTGCTTACCCGGAGAACTGTGCATCGCCGGCAGTTGCGAAGTTGGCTGTACGTCGGATACCGGCTGCAACGCCGACGAAGTCTGCATCAACAACAAGTGCAGATGCGGACACGGTTTCGTTGCTGGTCCCGAGAAATGCGTCGACATCGACGAATGTACCGAGAACCCTTGCCATCCATCCGCGATCTGCATCAACCAGCATGGATCGTACCGATGTTCGTGCCCTCGAGGAACAGCGGGCGATCCAGTCGGTACAGGTTGTACCGCTCCAAATCACTGCAACATGGATAACGACTGCTCCGATAATCTGTCCTGCGTAGATCACAAATGTACCGATCCCTGCTCATTGGGCGATTGCGGTTTGAACGCCATCTGCACCGTCATCGATCACGTGGCAGCCTGTCAGTGCCAGCCCGGCTACATCGGAGATGCTTCCGGATGTTTCAAAGTCGAATGTCTTTCCAACAACGACTGCCCTGGAGATAAATACTGCAATCTGGATAACAACAAGTGTGCAAGTAAGCAATGATTTTTACCTTCGTAAGATCCTTTTTCAAATTTGAAAACAATTTTTTACGATGCTTTCTCTTTAAGGTCCATGTAATCAGATCAATTGTGGATACGGCAATTGCGTCACAAACGAGCACGTTGCTGTTTGCAAATGCTATTCGGGCTTTACGCTTGTCGGAGACACCTGCGTCGACGTCGACGAATGTTTGCAAAATCCATGCCACGCGACAGCAATGTAAGTAAAAAATTGAACAAGAATGGCGATAATTTAAAAGGAGTACACGAACAAATTGAAAACCAAACGAATTTAAAATTTGTTGCAGCTGCGTCAATAAAGAAGGTTCATTCGGATGCTCCTGTCCGCACGGCCTTGTCGGCGATCCGTTCCAATCCGGTTGTAAATTGCCCGGTGATTGCGTGGCCGACACCGATTGTCCGAAAACGGCCGCTTGCATCGACAACACTTGCAGAGATCCTTGCTCGGCAGCCGGCGTTTGCGGTCGGAATTCCGAATGCTTCGTGCGAAATCACGTTCCCAATTGCAGGTGTCCCGGACAAACTGCCGGAGATGCACGAGTAAGTACATCGATAACCAAAGTCTCTCTTCTTTCTACGTACTAGTGCGCGCCGAGTGCATTCCTATAAATAAATTTTGCATTAAAGGTGGAGTGCATACAGTTCGAATGCAACTATCATACCGAATGCGGTCCGTCCCACGCGTGTCTCGATCACAAGTGTGTCGATCCATGCACCGTGCCAAATGTTTGCGGTCACGGTGCGGAGTGTTCGTCTTTAAATCACAGCGCGGTTTGTACCTGTCTTCCCGGCGGTACGGGCGATCCGAATCTCGGCTGCACTCCTGTTCAGTATTGTAAAGTCGATCACCAATGTCCGACCGGCTCCGCCTGCAATGGAGGTGTCTGCACAGGTGAGAAGAACAAATAAATGATATTTAACGCGTATTACAGGATCGATAAGACGATAATTGACGAAGATTCGTAAATCTCGACGATTAAATTGTAGACAGCGATTAAGTCGATTAATGCGTTATTTGCCGTTTCGTTTCAGCACTTTGTACAAGTACGCGCGATTGTATTGGAGATCAACTATGTATACAAAATCTGTGTCAACCAACGTGTCGAAGCAATTCTACTTGCCCGGAATATCAATACTGCTCGAATAAAATCTGCGTGCAGGAATTACGTTGCACCGCCGACAGCGATTGCGAACGTGACGAGGCGTGCGTTAAAAATACCTTTGGACAAGTAAGTTTTTGGAAAATTGATCATTATACAGCTGTGAGGAGTCAATGAAACTCTTATTTATTATCGATTCTTTAGGCCGAGTGTCAAAACGCTTGCAGCCTCGTGCTGTGCGGCCGTAATGCACAATGCAAAGTCGAGAATCACATCGCCACGTGTTCTTGCGCACCCGGATTCTTCGGCGATGCAAACAGCGAGAAGATTGGCTGTCAAAATATCGAATGCGACACTAACGAGCAGTGCAGCGACGAGAAGATATGCGAATTGCATAAATGCAGGATCGCTTGTCTCGCGCACAATCCTTGCGGCTCGAACGCAATTTGCTCCACCAAAGGTCACCGACAGGTAAAGTGATACAAGAATAAAACAAAGTCTTTCTCTTCAAGAATCAATTATTATTATTATTATTATTGTTATAGTTGAAGAATGCAAATGATAATGGCACGTTAAATGTTTACGACGTAAACTTGCAGATATGCAGCTGTCATCCAGGTTACACCGGTGATCCAACGCTCGGTTGTCACATCATCGATCACTGTATCAATTCTCCCTGCGCACCGGGCGCGACCTGCGAAAATTCACGCGGCTCCTTCAAATGCCACTGTCAAACTGGAACCGTCGGCGATCCGTACAATAGCGGTTGTCAACAACCCGGAGAATGTCACGATGACGAGGACTGCCCTCTCACAGCCAAATGCGTCACCGTCCGAAATGTACCGAAATGCTTCGGTAAGTCTGAAAACATTAGAGGGCCTAAGAATTATTACGATTCATTGGTTAAAGTGTAGATTTTTATTGCGATTGAAGGTTTTGTTTGAGCTTCATTATCACTTTTCAAAATGACCTTTCAGATGTTTGCGCCAGAATGCATTGCGGGCCCAATTCCGAATGCGTTGCGAGTAATCACGTTGGGCACTGCGTCTGTCGGGCAGATTACGAAGGAGACGCACAGGACATGACCGTTGGTTGTCGACCAAAACCCAAAACATGCTTAACGTCCAACGATTGTACCGGCAATTGTTACGAGAACATATGCAGACGTAAGTGTTCTCGTTATCTTTGAAATGTCGTTATCGACAATCGTAAACTTTTTAATTGATAAATGAATAGATATCATGCAACTGAATAATAAAAAAAAAAAAAAAACATTTGCAGCACCTTGCGTGTCGGACGAAGAGTGCAACTTGTCAGACATTTGTTCGAGTGGCGAATGTCTGGATCCGTGCAACATGAGAGCCGCGTGCGGCATAAATGCCTATTGTCAAGTCAAAAATCACTTGAAGCATTGCAGCTGTCCTCCAGGCTTCACGGGTAATTCCGAGGTCGAGTGCGTCAGACGTAAGTATTTTAATTACGAAAGTAACATTACATCCTTGCATTCGTCAGTTTTCACGTTTCATCAAACACGTATCGTTTCGTCCGTTTTTCCAGTACCGGTCTCCTGCTCGAATTCGGAAGACTGCTTGACAGGAAACACGTGCCGCCATAACGTATGCCTACCGGTGTGCAACGCCGACTTGAAGTGTGCCTTTAACGAAAAGTGCGTTCAAGGCAATTGCTTGCTCACCTGCAAAGTAAACAACGATTGCTTCCTCGGGGACATCTGCTTGGAGAACATCTGCATTGCCGGTTGCGGCGGTGACGAAGACTGCAATGCTAACGAAGCTTGCTTGGAGAACAAGTGCGTGAACCCGTGCGAAGTGACTCCCTGCGGACCGAACGCAAAATGCACGGTCATTAATCAACGAGCTGCCTGCACTTGTCCATCAGGGTTTATTCCGAATCCGACTGCCAAAGTCGCCTGTGCGAGAACTCCAGGGCCAACTTGCGCGGCAAATCGCGACTGCTTGGCCGGCAATGCTTGCATTTCGGGAATCTGCACGCCCGTTTGCTCCAACAACGATAACTGCCTGAGCAACGAGCGCTGCGTCTCGTCGGGTGTCTGCAAAGCTTTGTGCAGACGCGACGAGGATTGTCGCAGTAACGAGATTTGCGAGGGATTGGTCTGCACTGGTGGCTGTCGGTCGGACATCGAGTGCCAGGATCATCAAGCTTGCATCAACAATCAGTGTGCCGGTGAGTCGATGCATTGAATTTTTCGTCAAGAGCGAGAATGCGGTGTTTCGCAATGAAATATTCAATGGGACGATAAAATTAATGAATGAAAATATTTTTCAGACCCTTGTCAAATTCCGAATGCTTGCGGTACGAACGCCGAGTGCAGCATAACCAACCACTGGAAGCAGTGCAACTGTCCGGCTCCTTTGATCGGCGATCCGACAATCAGTTGTAAGCAGTCGTTCCTCCCGTGCATTTCCGATTCCGAATGCTCATCCGGTCAATCTTGTTACGGACGATCCTGTTACACGACATGTCGAAGGTAAATTTCGCGATTTATAATAATCATTACGATTATGTGGAGTATAATGGTCAACGAAATGAATTTGGTTTTGTTACACCTTTAAAATATCGTTCGTTTACTTTTCAGCGATGCAAATTGTTTGAACGACGAGCGTTGCAGTCGCGGCATTTGCAAAGCCATTTGTAACAGCGACGCTGAGTGCTCTTCGAATCAAATTTGTAAGAATCGTTTGTGCGACATCGGATGTCGCAGCGACAACACTTGCCCGCTCGAAGAATCTTGCGTCAACAATCAGTGCAAGAGTGAGTATTCATCGAGTATTTATTTATTTACTTATTTAATTATTAAATCAAGTCAATAATAATCTATCGACGGAAATCACGCGTACTGCAGATCCCTGCGAAGGCGGCAAAGCGTGCGGCGAGTGTGCGGGATGCCACGTCATCAATCACGTGGCACAATGCAGTTGTCCGGCTAATTACTACGGGAACGCTCTGGTCGGTTGCACCAAGACCATGATTCCTTGCGACGGAACCTGCGAATGCGACGAGACCGGCTTTTGCCTCAAGCGATGCGAAGGACAAGAACATTGTTCCTGCGGGGAAGTGTGCAGCGCTGGAAAATGTCGAATCAAGTGCGATATTGGCAACAATGAATGTCCGAAGGTATAATCTATACGTGATTTTTTCTCGTCGTCGAAAGTTTCGAAATAGTATTGTTCTTCTCGTTTTTCACGACGATGCATTTTTGTCATTTGACATTCAGGGATACATTTGCGACGCTGGTCTCTGCCTTGTCGGCTGTCGGACGAACACGGATTGTCCAACCTCCTTGTCCTGCACTAATGGACAGTGCACGGATTTATGCGCGCCCGGTTCCTCACCTTGCGGAATCAATGCATTGTGCAGGGTGTCGAATCATCGCGCTGTCTGTCTCTGTCCAGAAGGCTACCAAGGAGAACCGAGCCAAGAGTGCTACCAGCTCGAGTGTCACCACGACGAGGATTGCGAACCAAACAAACGTTGCAGCGAATACGGAGTTTGCACGAATCCCTGCCTGCAGCACGGAGTCTGCGGATTCAACGCCCAATGCCGCGTCGTCAACAGAAGCGCTCAATGTTCTTGTCCTCCGGGTCACTACGGCAGTCCCTACCATAACTGCAAGAAAGGTAAGGAAGATCTTTTTCCATGAATAATCCTTTTTTGAAACTGTTCGCGAAATGATACAAAAAAAAAAAAAAAAATGTTTCTCGCAGGCGGAGACGAATGTTTGCACAAGCCCTGCGGCCTGAATGCGAAATGCAGAGAAACGTCGAATGGCTTCGAATGCGTCTGCGAGCCAGGGTGCTTCGGCGACGGCTTCGAGGGATGCATTTGCGACCTCTGCAGTGAGATCAGGTGCGGGGAGAATGCTGCTTGCAGGGTTTATCAGAACGAACCTCAGTGCTACTGTCCACCTAACTTCCCGTCTGGAGATCCGCATTTTAGATGTGAGTATTCCAGTCGAGTTGGTCGACACTCGTTCGTACATTCGTGGAAATGAAACGTCTCGGCTGACTCGCGAGGGATTTGTTGTTTTTCCGTTTAGGTACATTCGAGAAATCGGCGCCAGATTGCCGAACGGTGGGCTGCAGTCCAAATGCAGAATGCATTCGCGAAGGCTCCATCTTCGTATGCCGATGTTCGCCGGGTTCCGTGCAAACTGTAGACGGTGACTGCTCGACAGGTAAGCTTACCGATTTCTAACCCTTTTAACCGAGCATACAACTTAACTCGATGTACAGCAATTGTGACTAGCGAGCAATACTGACGGCAGGCGGTACATGGTCGGTAGTACAACCATGTATCAGTAGGAACTGATATAATAATAATAGTAATAATAATAATAATAAATTAAAATATTAATAGTAAAAGTAATACATAGATTATGAAGGACTAATCAAGCGGTTCGTTAACACCGAGAGACAGATGTGATCGGTGCAGAGCAAAACGCTTGGTGCTCTGGATAAACGTTGCATTAGGTTTTATTAAAAGATTCATCAAACTTGTATATATTTTGATAATTATTGATACATACATCTCTACATGTCGGTCAGACATACGTGCTCTTTAGGCGCAAAGGTAATGAACATTTGGGGCCAGATTTTAATACAGAATGACGGATTCGTCAATGATGATAGACTATACTGCGCAGTAAGCAGTGGACTCGTTTACCTTTGCGCAGATCGAGCGTATATTGTACATAGTCAGATTTAGAGAAACACACACACACACACACACACAAACACACACACACACACACACACACACACACACACACACACACGCTCATACACACATAGAGAGACAGTCACGCGTCTCACATAATCGTAACCGCATATGTAGAATGTTTATTTCAGTGTCCAATCTGTCTTCTCGCAAAATCATGTGTTTTATATTTACACATATATTTATATATATCCGATACATGTATATTTTATATAGTATATTCGCTGTACTTTTGTGTATAGTTTTTGCAAAACACTTTTGTTTGACCGCGTTTCAATGATAACGCGACTGGCGGTATTCGTATAAATACTACAACATTCGACCTGATTTTGTTTTAGATTAGGATGCAATACTCGAAATATATATATAACGTACACAGATTGGGAACTGCGAAAGGGACATTCTCATATACCCATGCTTGGATATTTGCTGATTTATATAGATTTATATATGTATAAATATATATACATAGATATATTCGCAGGTCGTTGTTGTTGCTCGATCCTCTCTAGCAAGTTTCGCGGGGGCTTGAGTGTAAATATCGCTGCTTGTAACGGTTTTTTAGTATCTGAGATTTGTTTTATCGGAGATTTGTCGATATCTGTATACTTTTTTGATTTAATACTATCGACGGCGCCCGATGTCTCGTGCGGAGGCCGCTTTTCGTCGACGCATAAATGAAAAGCATGTGGTTTATGTTATTTGTGAGAAAGTTTCTTTTCACAGTTCTTATGTTTTTAGTGCTTTTTTTCTGTTTTTTTCGTTCCGTTTGTTTTCTCTTTCTACGTCTTCCGATCTCAATCAATCTATTTCCCGTCGAATGAGAATCAATCGGCGAGCTTTTTGGATTTTCCTCCTTCCGAACGACTTTCAGTTTTTATTCCTTCCATCAACCATTGAAGAACTTGCCAATGCAATCGTCGAACAAGTACATTTTTTTTTTTTGTTATTAGTTTGCTTTAAAAATATTTCGCCTATGGTGTAAAAACTCAGTGGATTCCTTACGTGGCCAGAAGCAGTGAAATGTTTTCTTACACTATTAAGAAGAAACATCTAATTTTTGTTTCCCGATTCAGTCTTCTGATCCATATTTCTCCTTTTTAATTTAGACAATTTATACTGCCGTCATTCTGGTAAATTTCTACGCGAATTTGCTGTAAAGTAAATAATGATGGGCAATCTGTTTTGGGGTTAGTTTCATATCCACTCCAATCCAATCATTATCACTAGTAATGTTGTACATATTTTAACTTTACTGCATACATTTTTCCAACTTTTAAATAGTTCCGAAAAGTATAATCGATCCCATCTAGGTAGGTTCGTTAGAGAATTTTTTAATAGTCTGCTAATGATTCCTTTAGAGTGGCACTTATATCTAGTCTTTGACTATTTATGTTTGGCTCCTTCAAGAGTCTACCACAACCTGTCTAATCTTTTCATTAAAATTTGTTTGATGGCCGACGACTACTTTTAGGCATTTAGTAAAAGGTCATGATGTATGTGTATGTAGATTCTGATTCTGTTTCGTCTAACCGAACGGCACCATTCGAAATCCAACTGAGTTTCTCCGCCAGAATGTCGAACCGTAGAAAGATTGTTGGGAATTAGAGTGGGAGAATGTAATAAGAATGGCATAAAAGGGAGACGATTCGGAAGACGGGAAATGAAAAAAGGCCGTCTCGTTCGGCGGACGATTTCCCCAAAGCACCTGAAGCCATTGTTAACGACGATCGATGATGTGACCTTAGAGCAAGAATGCACCAGTGACTTAGAGTGTCCAAATGAGAAAGCCTGCATAAATCTGCAATGCCTGGATCCGTGTACGCTGCGCGGCGCCTGTGGCATCAACGCCCTGTGCCGGGTGGTTCTGCACAAGCCGCGCTGCTCCTGTCCGCAGTGCCACATCGGCATGCCCCAGACAGTCTGCAACCCAGATCCTAAATGCGACACACTCCATCCCCGACCTAACCTCCCGACGATCGAGTGCGCCGAGGACCGCGACTGTCCCGACAGTCTCGAGTGCAACGGCCAGACGCACGAATGTCGCGATCCTTGCGCCACCTTCAGACATACCTGCGACGTTAACAAACGATGCCAGGTGCGCAGTCATCGGCCGATGTGCGTCTGCAAGCACGGCTTCGTCGTCAACGAGCTCGGCGAGCTGGCCTGCGCACCGGATACCCAGGTCTGCTCGAGGGACTCTGACTGTCCCTCGAACACTGCCTGCGTGAACGGCAAGTGCCAGAACCCCTGCAACCTGAAGGCGAAGCCGCCTTGCCCCGCGGACAAGACCTGCGACGTCCTTGACCACCGTCCCGTCTGTATCTGCATCCGAAACTGCAATCCTACCCTATCCATATGCCTGCGAGACAGCGGCTGCTCACCAGACCTGGCGTGTCGCAACTATCGCTGCGTGGATCCATGCAGCAACTCTACTTGCCCGGCTGATGCCCCCTGTTACGTGGAGGAGCACAAACCTATCTGCAAGTTCTGTCCCCCCGGCTTTGTGCCAGATACTAAATACGGATGCATGAAAGGTAAACACCAGTTCTCTCTCACCTGCTACAGTATGGCTCCTAAACCTAAACCTTTCTTTTATTTTTTTCCTAGACAAAGCGCGCATTCTACGACTTTTCTACGTATTCTCTTCACAAACGCTTCGCATTGTTCTTTTACTTGTTCTTTTTTTTTCCAAATCTCATTCTTGCCTGGAGGATAAAATCGGCCGCGATTCCACGCGATTATAGATATCTTCGTATCCTTACAATTGCGATTTGCCCTTTTGTCCTCCGAGCTTTTAACTTTTTTCAAAATTATATTTGATCTCATAAAAAAAATTCTGTCAACAACGTGTGAACCGTGTTATCAGATTGATATTATTATTACATCTCCAAAGGGCGATACAAAACGCTCCTCTATATCATTCTCACATCCTACGCGGTGTTTCGTCAGTGTTGACTTGAACCGCGTATACGGGGGGAAGCTATCTTCCCGTGTTACGCCTCACTCTTACTCTGTCTCTTTCTTTCTCTCTCTCTCTCTCTCTGTACGAAACTCTGCAGTAGATATGTTAGATATGTCCATCTACATATTGCTTATTTCTTGATCGTGCGAGCATGCTGCAATTCTTGACTCGTAGATTTCAACGCAACTAAACAGTCGATTCTTCTTTTCTATTACTTATTCCATTGGCTGTTGAACGTGATTAATTATTGCTAAATAAATGATTATTGACGACTCTTTATCCGTAAAGATTTGTTTTATGTGTTTTATATGTTTTACTTTTTTGGCAACGTAATTCGTTGAAGCCATTTCACGCGTCAACAGAGTAACAGTTCACTTGTAATTGTAATTTCACGACGAAGATCGTACGTAGTTTAATCGTAATGACATTAACGATTTTTTTTCTCGATCCATTCGAAATGTCATTCACACGAAATGACGTATGTTTATAAAGCCATCTGAAAGTTGGTGTTGAGACGCCGAAATTTCTTTAAACCATATTTTGTCACCCACTTTCAAAAGTCAGCACTCATTTTTCCATTTCAGGTAATTCTGTTTTTCAGATTGCAAATGCGATACGCACATTTTTTATCCTAGACCTCGCATACCTTGTGTTCTGATAAAAGATGCAATCTGGAAGCCACTCGACCTGGAAATCATGCACTGAAATAAAAAAAAAGACGTTCTTTAATCGTCGGAAAATATTTTAACGTATTGTTGGATAATTTTCGATTTTTCAAGTGCAAACTTGAATAATGAATTATTGAGAAGAAAAGAAATATTTACCGATATTTAGCCTTTTTTATACTTTCTGTATGTAAATACGCGTCACATTCTGTCGCACTGACTCTCAAACTGCCAATTCAATATGTATATATTATAATGTTTTATACTATATATATGTACATTTGTGAAAACTAATCAAGCATGCCAAATATTATATAGCTGTTGTAAGCTTTGGTTACTTCGGCTGCACATTAATAGTCTGTATTATATGTATCTTTTTAACAGTAACCGTTCGTATTTTTAGAATTACGTATTCAGTGGTATGCGGTAACTCTGTATATAGTTTACATACTTTAACATATAATTCTAGAATTAATAATAATAATAATAATGATCGGTTAAAAGTCAGATTTACGCATTATTTTACGTATTGTTAAGCTATTTTAATGTGACGCCATTTCATCTGGTCATTTTCTATTATTGATAGATTGTGGGTTTATAAATTGAAAACGATTTTGATGATTATTTTTTTTTTTTGTTAAGAATCGATATTCTTATCGCTGCAGCTTTTTCTCTTTGTGATCCGCCTTATTTCGGATTTTGTATTTTCATAATTCAAAATGGCAAAGAGAAAATTTTAAGAGAATTTAATAACAGCACGATAATTCGTCCATTTATGCTGAAACCACGATTTTGAAAATTGAAAAAACATTTTTGTCTTGTACTTTTTGTATTTTCCTGCGTGGATAAAATCGCGGGTTCCAAATAATCTTTGCCAACGTTTTATAATAGTAAATTTTTAACCACCACAATTTATCAATTTGCCAAGTATGAGCGAGAATCCAACGTGAGCCATTACGTTGCAATGAAACGGCCGAGACATATTTTTACGGAATAAAGTTTAAAGTGATTTTTTATAAGTGCATTCGTCTTAGAAAAATAAGATAAAAGGCATTACAAGGAAAATGAAAAAAAATTATAATTACATTTTTTATTTCCATAAAGATATCAAAATTTAAAAAGCGAAGAAAATACGGTTAAAAATAAATTGCCTGTAAATGCAAAACTTTGAAAGACATGCTTATTTCGATCGACTAATTTCTAATCATGTTTAATAAGTCAATTGTTAATGGATTTTAATTAAATTTTTCGTAACTTCGCTAGATGTGAGATGTACGTCGCACGACGACTGTCCATCTCAGTTGGCTTGTATAAACGGACAATGCTTGAATCCGTGTACAATCGGCAGCCCTTGTCAGTACACGCAAAATTGCGACGTCGTATCCCATAGAGCAATTTGCTCGGAAGGTAAGATTTAGAGTTTCGCCTATAGCCATAAATTTTTAAAATACATCCAGCAAATAATAAAATTGAAACGTGACAAAAAAGGGGAAACCAAATATAATATAGAATTATTTTTCATTTGCTGGATCGGACGTAATGCCAAATATGTAATAGTAATACGAAATTTCTTCACAGTCAGGGCAGGCAACGTCACCACCGGATGCGGATACTGTCCACCAGGAATGCAGTGCGACTCGAACTTTAACACTTGCGTCAAAGGTTTGTACAAACTGCACCTTTTTTGTGGCTCGCACTGAAATTACGAAAGTATTTCGAAGGTATCGACGAAACCTCTCGGGTTTCCGTAAAATGTATATATGTAAAAACAAACATTTGTACAGAACATAGCGACTTTAGGCATTTGTACACGACGCTGAATTTCATTACGAACGTGAGTCAGATTTGTTTTCGTTTTAGTACCGAATAGTACCATATTCGTTACAGCACACAGTTTTACATATTGCACCCAACACGTTTTGTGAATTCTATAAAAGAGTGATTTTTCCTTTTTGTACACTATTCGAGTCTTTGTGCATGTGTAAATACGAACTCAATGCCGTTGAGGGACACTTGTCAA
This sequence comes from Trichopria nigra, assembly GCA_030522945.1. Taxonomy (NCBI): domain Eukaryota; kingdom Metazoa; phylum Arthropoda; class Insecta; order Hymenoptera; family Diapriidae; genus Trichopria; species Trichopria nigra. Next base: position 9,934 of record JAPYZR010000255.1, on the reverse strand, counting down.
TTTCCCTGCGAAGCCGTTTTTCTCGTTGGTTTTCGATCTATCGTCCATTTTTGCACCTCCTTCGGGTTATACGGGCTTTGTTCACTCTTTTCTTAGTGGGTTGCACTAGCGACAGGGATTGTCCACTTACGGAGACCTGCGTGGATTCCACTTGCGAAGAGCCGTGTCTCTTGCGAAATCCCTGCGTGAGTAACGCCGTTTGCATCAACACCAATCACGGAACTGACTGCAGCTGCAAAGACGGTTACCACGGAAACGGATTTATCGCCTGCAGCATGGGTAAGTTTAAATATTCGCCGAAACATTTCAATTTTTGTAGCGAATATTTCAAAAATTATTTCATTTTGATTCGATTAAAATTCAAACTTTCCAAATTCCCATTCTCTCCAGACGATGGTCTAAGGAATATCTGCCAATACAACGAGGATTGTCCCCCGAACAAAGCTTGCGACAGATTGAATAGGCGTTGCGTCGACATCTGCTCTTTCGACATATGTGGCGAGAATGCCAATTGCCACGTCGACAATTACAAAGCTATTTGCAAGTGCTTACCAGGCTTCCAAGGCAACCCGCAGATTGCCTGCTACAAACATGCGCAGAATCCTTGCGATGACAATCCATGCGGAACGAATGCATTGTGCGAACTCGACAACGGAAATCCGATCTGTTATTGTCCCAAGGGACTCACTGGAAATCCCTTCGTCAATTGCAGTAAGTAATGTTGATAATTATGACGATCAGAAAATACGATTTTTATACTATAACGTTTCTTCGATACCATCAAATTTTTATCATTAAATCCGTTTCCTCAGTTCCAGATGGCGATCAATGCCTCGACAGCCCGTGTGGCCCTAATTCCGGCTGCAGAGTTGTCAAGGGACACATAACGTGCTTTTGTCTGCCAGGTTACGAAGGTAATCCTCCGGCCGAGACATGCGCGATACTTGATCATCCCTGCAATCCATCACCATGTGGCCCTAACACTCAGTGCACCGTACTCAACGGATTCGCCAAGTGTACATGCTCAGCCGGCTTCATCGAAAGTCCCAACACAGTCCGAGGATGTATCCCTCAAACAAATCCCTGCGAACCGAACTTGTGCGGCGTCAATGCCATTTGTGATGCGAATCGAGTGCCACCTTGCTATTGCCCCGAGTACACAGTCGGCAATCCGTACAAGGCTTGTGCAGACGTAGTCGTAACGCCTCTCTGTCAACCTGGTCCGTGCGGAACGAATGCAGATTGCTACATTTCCGAGAACCGCGAATTGTGTTACTGCAAACACGGCTACACCGGAGACCCGTACAAGAGTTGTCAGGAACCGCCAAGAGACGCCTGCTATCCGAACCCGTGCGGCACCAATGCGGTATGCCGAATTACGCTCGAGAATCACGCCCTTTGCGAATGTCTGCCTGGAACTTCTGGCGACCCCACAAGCGTCCGAGGTTGCGACAGGCCAGAGTGCACCAACGACGACGATTGTTCACCGACGGAAACTTGCTTCGCTTACAAGTGTAAAAATCCGTGCTTGGGAGCTTGCGGCATTAACGCCGACTGCCACGTGGAGAAGCACCATCCGTTCTGTTCCTGCCGAGATGGCCTCGAAGGTAATCCACTGTACAGATGTTCGGAACCGTACGAGACTCGAGAAAAGAATCCATGTCAACCGAACCCTTGCGGTCGCAACACCCACTGCCAGGTACTCGGAAAGAGAGCAGTTTGCTCGTGCCTTCCGGATTTCTTGGGAGACCCGCAAACGGGATGTCAGCCGGAGTGCCAAGTCAATTCGGACTGTTCAAACGATAAGTCTTGTTTGAACCTAAAATGCGTCAGCCCTTGTTCCTTGGGTCCGATTTGCGGCACTAACGCGCACTGCAGGGTCCACGATCATACAGCCACTTGCATATGCGACGACGATCACTTTGGAAATCCTTTCATCCGCTGCTCTTATAAACGTGAGTATTTTAAAGGCCTTAATAATATGTAAGAATGCATTAATGTCATGTAGCAAGAGTGGCAGCCCATAAACGGTAAAACGACAATTGTACATTGTCAATAACGCGAAATTCTTTTTCAATTTCAAGTATTATTTTTGTTTTCAATTGAATTTTTCAATTTTCAGCAACGATCACGGCAGGAGAGGTTCGCAATGTTTCGCGACCTTGCGTTCCATCTCCCTGTGGAGATTACTCTTCCTGCGATGATTTGACGAATACGGTCGCAATGTGCGGAAGCTGCGATTATCCGGAAAATCAGAATAATCCGTTCTGCCGACCGGAGTGTCTGTGCAACAGTGACTGTCCATTCGATCAAGCTTGCATTAGCTGGAAGTGCGCCGACCCTTGCTTAGGTACTTGCGGTGAAAACGCCAACTGCAAAGCCGTATTGCACACGCCGATCTGTAATTGCCCATACGGATTAGGCGGAGATCCTTACAGAGGATGTTATCCGATATCAGGTGAGACTTTACGAATGTGAAACATTTTCTCAGCTCTCTACTAGACTCTAACATTATAAAATACCAATATTGCTTTTGTGCGAGACTCGATGTTATTTCGATTTTTAGGTCCCCCTGATCCGTGCAGTCTACATCAATGCGGCCCGAATGCAAAATGCGTCGAAAAGAATGGAATTACGAATTGTGAATGCGAACCGGAGTACTTTGGCAATCCTTACGTCGCTTGTCACGCCGAGTGTTTGCAAAATTCAGATTGCCCTCTCAAATTGGCCTGCTCGAATCATAAGTGCGTCGATCCTTGCCGCGGTACTTGCGGCACCGGTGCAGCTTGCGACGTTATTAACCACTCGCCTGTTTGCCACTGCGACGAAGAATCGACCGGTGATCCGTTCGTTTACTGCTCCCGACTTTCAGCAGGTAAATTTCCGTACACGACACGTTACATCCGAACGTTACCTGCCTTATTGCAAACAATTAATAAATTTATAACAAATATAGACCTACCGATGCCGCCGGTTCCATGCGACCCGACGCCCTGTGGACCAAACAGCAGATGCACGGTGTCCCCTCAAGGTTTCTCCACGTGCTCGTGCTTGCCGGGCTTCAGAGGCACTCCACCGCTATGCAGCCCGGAATGTATCGTCAGTTCAGATTGTCCGCAAATTCACGCTTGCATCAATAAGAAATGCGTGAATCCGTGCAACGGTGTGTGCGGCAACGGCGCTCTGTGCTCAGTCATCAACCATAATCCGATATGTAGCTGCCCGCCAGGACAAGACGGCGATCCGTTCTTTAAGTGCAATGTTGTTGGTACGTAAGAATTCCATTTTTATGAAAAGACACCAGATTACGGTATACCGTAAGTTCAATTTATTAATAATACTCACGTGCATACTTTAATATTGCCTCAACAGAAAATCCTCCGGGGCCTTCACCGTGCCATCCGAGTCCTTGCGGCCCGAACTCTCTATGTAACGTGAAAATGGGCAGACCTGTCTGCTCGTGTCAAACTAATTTCATAGGCAGTTCACCGAATTGTCGACCCGAGTGTCTCATTAGTCAGGAATGCCCCATTGACATGGCTTGCGTAGCAAACAAATGCGTTCATCCCTGTCCCAGTAGCTGCGGCCAAAACTCTGAATGTTCCGTCATCAACCACACTCCGTACTGCTCTTGCAAACCAGGCTATGAAGGGGACGCTTTCGTTGGCTGTACTTTCATACCACGTAAGTACCATTTGTCGTTGTTTAGTCGTATGTAATTCGAATGAATTCTTTTTCTAATTGTGGTATATCTAGAATGCTGTGACAAAAACCATGTTTTGTTTTTAGCCTATCCCCTCTCGCCGCTTAACCCGTGCGATGCACTACCGTGCGGAACTAACGCACTGTGTACCGTAGTCGATGATGTGGCGAAATGCACTTGTATTCCACCTTACATGGGTAACCCTTACACCGGATGCAAACCCGAGTGTCTCATGAACTCGGATTGCACCGGTCACTTGGCTTGCGTTAATCAGCACTGTCGAGATCCGTGTCCGGGTGTCTGCGGCGTGAATGCATTCTGCGAAGTCATCAATCACATACCAGTATGTTCTTGCCAATCAGGTCACACCGGTGATCCCTTCCAGTTTTGCGCCAAAGACCTCGGTTCGTATTTAGTTTTGCGAGTTTCCGAGACATGTTTTTCCGCAGAAAAAGTATTGACACGCATTTCTTAACGTTTAGGTCCAAATCCAGAAAATCCGTGTTCTCGAAATAGCTGCGGACCTTACAGCATCTGTCGCGTATCCGGAAATCGTGCGGTGTGTTCTTGCAGTCCCGGTTATCGGGGAGCGCCACCAAATTGCAGACCAGAGTGCTTAGTGAGCTCCGAATGCTCACCGAATTTGGCCTGCATCCAGCAAAAATGCAGCGATCCGTGCCGTGAAACTTGTGGCCTCAATGCGCAATGTCAAGTTAGCAATCACAATCCAATTTGCAGCTGTCCTTCGGGTCATGAAGGAGATCCGTTCGTCAAGTGCTTCAAACAAGGTTTGAATGATACTTATACGCATAGCTAAAAATAAATTTCTTCAGTGCGCAGAATGATTTATGAGCTTTATAAAACGAGATTTAAGTCTTTAAGGAGTGTCAAGATTCCATTACTTTACAGATACAAAGTCAAGCGACCCGTGCCGGCCCTCCCAATGTGGGTCGAACGCCGAATGCCGGGTTCAGAATAATCGGGCAGTTTGCTTCTGCAGTCCAGGAATGATCGGCGCCCCACCAAATTGTCGCCCCGAATGCTCCATCGATCAGGATTGCCCGAATTATTTGGCATGTGGTCAAAACAAATGTTTGGATCCTTGCATCGGCTCATGCGGGTTGAATGCAAAATGCACGGTACACAATCATCGTCCCGAATGCCAATGCTACGAAGGTTTCGAAGGTGACGCTTACTCCGATTGCGTTCCAAAAGGTACGTCAGGATTACAACTACCAAAAATAATGCAATAAATCGGCAATAGTTTCAATAAGCCAGATAATTTTTGTGTAATATATATATATGACTTTTTTATATTCCGTATAACAGTGCTACGAGTACCGAACGACCCCTGCACTCCGAATCCTTGCGGCATGAACGCTATATGCAGTGAACGCAGTGGCGCTGGCTCCTGCACCTGTCCGCCAGAGTTCATTGGAGATCCCTACGTTAGTTGTAGGCCCGAGTGTGTACAGAATTCCGACTGTTCCCCTGCAACCGCTTGCATCAACAACAAATGCAAAAATCCCTGTAACGATGCTTGCGGCTTAAATGCCGAATGCCAAGTGTTTAATCATCAGCCGTCTTGTCTCTGTCTACCAGGCTACACGGGAGATCCATTAAAGTCTTGCCAAGTACCTCCTCCGAGTAAGTTAATGAAATATATTGGTGGATTTATTGAGTTTTTTTGGCTTTTTCTTTTTTTTTTTTTTTTTTTTTTTTTTTTTTTGCCAATTTTTATTAATGAAAAGAAATTACAAAGAATTTTAAAGAATGCTGTAAAACTTATATGTATGTATACTTACATTTGATTCCATTTCGCAGTGACAGAACGTCCAGAACCAGAAAACTTGTGCGGACCCTCGACGTGCGCCCCTTACAGCGATTGCCGCATCGTCAACGGCCATCCAGTGTGCACATGCCAACAGAATTACATCGGGAGCCCGCCAGCTTGTCGTCCCGGTTGCATAATCAGCGCCGATTGCCCCAATAACGAAGCTTGCATCGATCAGAATTGTAAAGATCCGTGTCCAGGAACTTGCGGTCCTGGTGCCGATTGCCAAGTGATCAATCACAATCCGGTATGCATCTGTCCACTCGATACCGACGGCGATCCATTCATCGGTTGTAAAGCGCGCGCACCAGCTCCGACCAATCCGTGCGTTCCAACGCCATGCGGACCGAATTCTCAATGCAGAGTAATCGACGGTTTCCCCGCCTGTTCATGTTTACCCAATTTTGTGGGCAGAGCACCGAATTGTCGACCAGAGTGCCTCGTCAACGAAGAATGCCCGGGAAATCTCGCCTGCCTAAACGAAAGATGCACAGACCCGTGTCCGGGCTCTTGCGGCGTAAACACTTACTGCAATGTCGTCAATCATAGTCCAACCTGCATTTGCGACGCTGGCTATACGGGAGATCCTTTCAACGAATGTACGATGATCGTCAAGGAACGTTTCACCGAACGTCCGCCATCACCGTGCAGCCCATCGCCTTGTGGAGCAAATTCCGTATGCAACGAAAGAAACGGAGTCGGCTCTTGCACCTGCCTTCCCGATTACTTTGGCGATCCGTATATAGGCTGCAGGCCTGAGTGTACCGTGAACGACGACTGCGACCGAAATATGGCCTGCTCAAACAACAAGTGCGTTAATCCGTGCGCAAACGCTTGCGGACAGATGGCGACGTGCCGCGTCGTCAATCACGTACCAGTGTGCTCGTGTTTGCCAAGTTACATAGGAGACCCACAGACCGAATGCACGCGTGAAGCTGGAACGACCCTACGAACGGTAGATTCCTGCGAACCATCACCCTGCGGACCCAACAGCAATTGCAGGACTCTCAACGGTCACGCAGTGTGCTCTTGTCAAACGGGCTTCATCGGGACTCCACCGACCTGCCGGCCGGAATGTTCCGTTAGCACGGAGTGTTCCAAGAGCAAGGCCTGTATCGATAACAAATGCGCCGATCCTTGCCCGGGCAACTGTGGCCAGAATACAAAGTGCACCGTAGTCAATCACAATCCCATCTGCAGCTGTGCCAACGGCTTCAGCGGCGATCCATTCACTCAGTGCACCAAGATCGAAATCACAACTCCGCCAATAAGAGGGAATCCGTGCATGCCGAATCCCTGCGGTCCGAATTCACAATGCAAGGAGATTAATTCGCAGCCAGCTTGTTCGTGTCTAGTCAACTTTATCGGTAGACCACCAAACTGTAAGCAGGAGTGCACCGTTAATACGGACTGTCCATCTTCGGCTGCCTGCATCAATCAGAGGTGCAAGAATCCTTGTCCTGGAGATTGCGGGGAGCTCGCTATATGCACAACTCGTAATCACATGCCACTGTGCACCTGTCCCGACGGTTACGTGGGCGACGCTAAATTGGGATGCACCCTGCCCTGGTCTTCCAGTAAGTATCGAACGCGTAGAGTTCGTTATTGCAACGACGATTCGTTATTATCATTATTAATATTGTCAGTGTCGTGTTTATGTCTCTACATTGAAACTTTTTATAGCTACGGAAGAGCCTCCATCGAATCCGTGCAATCCGAATCCATGCGGGCCGAACGCACAATGCCGCGAGAGAAACGGAGCCGGAGCTTGCGCTTGCCTGTCAGATTTCATCGGCGACCCTTACGACAATACAGTCGGTTGTCGAAGAGAATGCGAAATTAACAGCGACTGCCAGTCTCATTTGGCATGTACAGCCTTCAAGTGCGTTGATCCGTGCCCTGGAACGTGCGGCATTTTGGCGATATGCTCCGTCACAGGAAACGTTCCAAAGTGCACTTGTCCTTCCGGATACATTGGAAATCCGTACTTCTCCTGTGAAATAGAATCAAAAAGTACGCAATTGTTTTTTCTTTTTTAAGAAATAACTGCATTCTTGAAAGTAATCAATTGTAATCTATCAATTCTAATATTTATTTCCAGCTCTGGGACTTCCAACGGCTCCAACACCTCAGGCGGACCCCTGCTCGCCGTCTCCTTGCGGCCCGAACAGTAGATGCCAAAAGGTTAATCAGCAACCAGTTTGCTCGTGTCTACCAGATTTCATCGGACAGTCGCCAAACTGTCGACCGGAGTGCCGCGTGAACGCCGAATGCCCCACTCGCTTCGCGTGTATCAATAACAAATGTGCCGACCCTTGCCCCAACACCTGCGGATTGAGAGCGAACTGCATCACGAAAAACCACAGTCCCATTTGCACATGTCCACCGGGAATGACCGGAGATCCGTTTACGCAGTGCTTTGAAAACGGTAAGAATTTTTGCAATTAATGATACAATCGATTAACTCGATAATTAAGCGGGACTAAATTGTCGAAAAAATAATGACGATAATATTCAGTTATTTATGGTTGAAATTGCTTTTTCTCATTTCAGTACCAGGACCGGTGACGACCGAGAGTCCACCTTCCTGCACGCCGTCACCGTGCGGACCGAATTCTCAATGTCAAATCATATCGGGAAGTCCGGCGTGTTCGTGCCTACCAAATTACATTGGAATTCCACCCAGCTGTCGGCCCGAGTGCCTCTTGAATTCGGAATGTAAGAGCCAGTTGGCTTGTCTCAATTCCAAGTGCGTAGATCCGTGCACTGGTTCATGCGGACTTTACGCCCAATGTCACGTGCAGAATCATATTCCAGTTTGCACTTGCGTCGATGGTTTTACCGGCGATCCTTTCACGCAATGCTCACCGATTCCAAGTAAGACGATCATTTATTTAACCTGATTCCTATGTCATTATGGCGATGACGAGGATAAGAAATGCGACGGTTCCGTGCATGCAGTTATATAAAACTTCGTTTCTTGCAGGAACTCCCGCGTCGCCGCCCAGTCCGTGCAACGGATCGTGCGGACCAAACGCAATCTGCAGGAACAGCGATTGCGAATGTCTACCCGAATACGTGGGCAACCCGTACGAGGCTTGCCGACCAGAGTGTACTCTCAGTTCCGAATGTCCCCGAGATAAGATCTGCCTTCAGTACAAGTGCAAAAATCCCTGTCCAGGAGTGTGCGGACAAAATGCGCAGTGCGATATGATAAACCACATTCCGGTTTGCTCGTGTCCGACAGGCTTTGTCGGAGATCCATTCATCGGGTGTCGCGAAGAAACGGTCGCACCTATCCCGGCAGATCCTTGTTCCCGTTCGCCTTGTGGATCAAACAGCAGATGTCGCAACGTCGACAATCAGGCCGTATGTTCTTGCATTGACGGATACTTGGGAACGCCACCGAATTGCAGGCCGGAATGCGTCGTCAGCTCCGAGTGTTCGCCAAGAAGATCCTGCGTGAATTATAAGTGCACCGATCCGTGCCTGAGCTCGTGCGGCTTCAACGCGAGATGCGAGGTCATCAATCATTCGCCCATCTGCAGCTGCCAGCCGGGTCAAACTGGCGACCCTTTCAAGAGCTGCTACGCAATGACAGGTAAACAAAAAACACTGACATTTATTTCTGAATTTCAATGCGTATGATCAGCAATGAAAAGTATAAAAAATTGACGTTACATTGTTTATTAGTGGAAAAGTCACCGGCAATAGCTGAAGATCCATGCGATCCATCGCCCTGCGGGCCGAATGTAAATTGTCGAAACATCAACAATCGGGCGAGTTGTTCTTGTCTTCCGTCGTACATCGGCACGCCGCCGGGATTGCCCTGTCGACCCGAGTGCCTGATAAATCCAGATTGTCCATCAAACAGGGCCTGCATCAATAACAGATGCCAAGATCCGTGCATCGATTCGTGCGGTGACAACGCCGAGTGCCGTGTTACCAATCATGCGGCTACTTGCACGTGCGTTGCTGGTTACACCGGAAATCCATTCATTCAGTGCATGAGAATGATCGAGCCCACTAATCCGTGCGAACCATCGCCTTGCGGCGCGAACGCAGTGTGCCAAAGGCGCAACAATGCGGGAGCTTGCACGTGTATCGAGGATTATCGAGGAAATCCTTACGAAGGTTGCCAACCGGAGTGCACTCACAGTTCGGACTGCCCGACGAACAAGGCCTGTCTACGGAACAAATGCGAGGATCCCTGTCCCGGTATTTGCGGGGAGAACGCGCAGTGCTTGGTCATCACTCACATTCCTAGTTGCATATGTCAACCAGGATTCGTTGGCGATCCTTTCGTGAAATGCGACAAAAGTAAGATAGATTTTCTCTTCTTTATTTTTTTTATTTAAAAAAAAAAAAAAAAAAAAAAAAAAAAAAAAAACCCAGCG
>JAPYZR010000254.1:0-77123 GCA_030522945.1 Trichopria nigra | reverse complement strand
GAAGAATTTGCATCCTCACAAGTTTCGTTTCGATAAAAATTGAGTCCAAGGGGAGACGTTAAATCTTAAAAAATTGACGAAAAACGGATTTGACATTGATGGATCGCGTTTTTCACTAATTTTCTGAGATTTAACGTCTCCCCACGGCCTCAATTTTTATCGAAACGAAACGTGTAATAGTGCAAATTTTTCATCTTTTCAAACTCTACAACTTTGTTTATATGATATTTTGCTAGCTATTTACCGGAATGAGTTAGACGCGAAAAACCTCAAAAAAAGGCAATTTTTCCCTTTATGAGGCCATAACTAGCAAAATATTCATCTCAGATAATTTGCTCTTAAAGGGAAATTGTTGGGCTTGAAAAAATCTTTAAAATGCGCCCTCACTCGTTAATAAAGGTTGAAAATGAGCCGAGTTATTGCAAAAACAGTTATTTTTTTTTTCTAAACTTCAATTGCTCGCCTTAATGTATATCGCGCTATTTAAACATTTAACCATCTTTTCTTCCGAAAAGTGTCAGACTGTCGCTCTCTCGAGCAAAGTATCGATAAAAAGCTTCCCCAAACGTACGTGCGATTGTACGTCGCGAAGTGCGTTTGCAACAGTCGTTGGGGTGGCTCGTATATATATATATATACATTCAAAGTCGTACATTCGAAAGCGTAGGGTTGCCCAGGAAAGCGATACTAAAATTATTTCAAGAGGACGTATATAGGCAGGCAGGCAGCGACGAAGAAATACGCACGGCGACTATACGTCGAGGGCGAGGGGTGAGAAAGACGAATACCGAAGTGTGCGAAGCCGTGGAATCGGAGCTCTTTCGCCTCGCCTCGCCTCCAGGAGGCAATGAAGCCCGTCAAAGGGAATGATGGACGTCTCCGCATAAACCTGACGAGTGACTCGTGGCGCCTTCAGAAACGACTCAGAGGAGACCCCTACATCACTTTTATTACCGGCCGTCCTCATTTTCATATCTCATAAAACCTCCGGAGGCCCGCCCTTCGTTTCCCTTCTGCCGTCGAATGACGGATGGACATTCGCATCCGCATTATAATCTTTCTCCTAGAGTCTATAGGTAGTGCCGCCGCGCGTAATGTTGCAAAATCGACGAACGTTACGAAAGCATGATTTACGCCCGGCCAACTTTTATAGTCCGGGAATTTTAACAATACGCGGCTTCCTCAGCTGCTTGACGGTACCTCTTCTACACTCGCGCGTTGGCGAAGGGTCTCCGGTCCCTTCCCGTTTCGTACTTGCATTATCAGAATAGAATCTCGACGGGAGATTTACCTACTTTTTTCTTTTTTTTTTTTTAATTTATCGACTGCATATACATAACGCTGTGCGGTTTCGGACCTTACATTCGTATAATTGCTAGAAGACCCTTGAAAATTAAACGTGTTTCTCGATTGACGTAGAGTATGAAACAGACAAGTTCTTCAGTTCTACAACCGTTTATATCTTAAATAGTTAACATGGAATACCCTCCTCGCAATGATGGTTCTCCTTCTTTATCTAATACCTAATTTCAATCGTTTAGAACATGGTCCTTCCTTCATCTTCTTCAATCTTCCGATTCGATTTACACATCGGCATTCCGGATAGAATTTTCTATTTTTTCCTAAATTGTTCGTAATTAGATTCGATTCAGGATACGAGTCAAATCGATCCTGAATTAATTATTATTTACTTCATCGCATAATTCAATTCAACGGAAAGAACATATTCTCCGGGATGACGTCGTATTCTTCCGGTTTAGAAGGTCGGTATGAAACGGGAAGATTATTACATTTCGATACGAGTGCGGAAAATACAATTTCCCACATAATATTAAAAAATAAATGTTTTTTTTTATAATGGCTTCGGAGTTATTTGGAAATAGAAACGGAACAAGACGGATTCAATTGGATTAAAAAATTAATCGGAATATCGGATAAATAAATTTTGGATTGGAATGAAATCGCTGGCATTTATTTGGATTGGATTTCTTTCTGAAACTGTCGCCAGTAATCAGTACGATTCATACAATCAAAGGAATTCTTATACAATCTGCTTCGATTGTTTTTCTATTTGATGTTCGTCCTATTGTATTTTATGTTGATTGAATTTTTATTTTATCGGAATCGATTGGTGTCACATTTATTCCATTTCATCTTGGTCGGTTAATTTCCTTATCATTCCAATTTTTATATATTTAGATTGTTTCAAATTCTGCTTTATATACAATTGATTCTATTCAATTAAGTCTTTACTTGATCAAATTCAATTATGTTGATTTCATTCAACTTTTATTCATTTCAAATTGATGCAAACTGAGAGTCTCGTCCCACTTTCCATTTTCCGAGAAATATTTATTCCAACCCCTAGATCAACAATTATGAATTCCGATAATTCAATCAGGACATGTAACATAATCTGGGCATCAAGCCCATGCACGTCCTCCATTCTCAGAGACCGTATAATTATAATCAATGAGATAAGTATTTCACTGTCAGTGCCGGGCGCATTATTTAAAAAAGGCGGCCGTCGACCCGGCACACTTACGCGCTTTTCTAAATTCTCAATTTGTCACAAAACTCGCCCCACGATCAAGAAAGTGAATCGTTTGAAATTAGAAGTGACAGTAGAAGTCTCGTGTGTACGCCGGGCAGACCGCATGAAGCCGTATCGCGGTTATGGGCGAGCTCTCGATCCTCGTATACACGCGGCGGGAGTGCCCTTGATCTTATCTGCGTATCATATCAAACCTAATCTCTCTTCCGTATCTCGCTCGAATCAGCATCGATGGCCGCGCAACAGCAGTGGGTTACCCATTATATCTCGCGGTGTCTAATAATGGTAGCTAACTATATACATCCGACGATTCTTGCGGCGCGCCGGGGCGATCCTTTATCGGAATTAATCGTTTTACATAGCTGATACGCTCCATTCCCAGTAGGATCTCGCGGGCTTTCTGACATTGCAGCCCTTGTTACCGTCTCACGCTTCGGTCCCTTTTGCTCCCGCTCCTCCCGGTTCTCCTTTGTGCTGCTACGTGCCCTTTCTTCCATACGTTATTGTCGTTATTTTCTCTTTCGGAGGGATGTTGAACTCCAGTTGATGCCGCTTCTGTAACGATTAAACGCAGTATGATCAAATTCATGTACATGTTGTAATGATTTTTTGTTCATTAAATATAGACACATATAATATTTTTATAATAAACAACCTCAATGAAATTACCGAAGCGCTTTATTACATAAATTGATGATGATCAATAAAATTCATCCCCGTTCATAACAGTTCAAAACCGAGCAATTAGTAATCGAAATGATGATCAACTTAACTGATGCTAGATTGCGTACACATTTTCTTGCGTGATGGTTAGCTTCCGATACAAAGAATCTTGCCGATGAAGAGCCACATCCTGGTCATATCATTAGTCCGGAAACTTGAACTCAATAGTTAGAGTGATATCCAATTGTATGAAAAGGGTAGTAGCAAAATATTGCAACCAGACTCGAAGTACTCCACCAATTTCATTGATTTATCCGAGGATTGAATGCAGACCATCCATGTTCAAAGATCTCCTCGGAATGTAAAGATGAATCTTTCAATTGGAGAAGCAGAATCAACGATTACGTTGATGTCCAAATAGATGTAGTCTCAAATATTGCGTCAACATTACTTATGTTCAGACTGCGCGACTTATGTCAAGAAGGTGTTAATCGTCTGCTGGTTATCAGAGAATTGAATTGCATCGTTCCCTTCTTCCAAACGTGTTGGCCACACGCACACAACTTTATGTCCACTCACGCACTTAGCGATTCGCAGGACGCGAGTGATTTTTTCAGCTCCAATATATATTAATAATGTAAACTATTACGGAATTTACCTTTTGAAGATATAACTCACAAGATATACTCACAATCGGCACAAAAATTGTCATCATTAATTGCTCTCGGTTAATATCTCCTCTCTGACATATTACACTATTATAATAATTCATCACAATGTTTGGAGGTGATCATGATTTGCAAATAGTTTTATTGTTCTATGGACTTTGACATTTATAAATTTGTAATAGAAATTAATTTGGGTAATGTATCCCCTTCCGAACGTGATCCTGTGTAATGAAGTAGAATCTTATGAACAGAAAAGAACCCTTAAAAAATTACAATCGAATTATGGCACTCGTGAAAATCTCGTGAAAATAGGAAAAACTTTTAATGATTAAAGTACTCGATAGCAAATGCTAATGCAGCGGAGCTTCCAAAATATGAGATCCCAAATGAGAGACAGCATAAACAAGTAGTGACTTCCACAACTAGTGCGACAAACTGATGTCAAACGAATGAGAAACATTTCAGTAGAGCGAAACAAGAAGTGACAATGAAATTTGTCGCAAATCTTTCCTACGTGTGTCGCATATGATATTTTCTCAAACAACGTACGGAAAGAGCGATTTCTAACACTGCGGTTTTCTGATTCCATCAATAAGGAAAAAATCGAACTTCTTGACATGCGTCAATTAAAAAATGAGGAAACAAGAAGATATACCATTTGTAAAACCATGATAATAAATGAAATTATGAAAATTTAAGAAACAATAGAAACTTTGATTGTTAATTTGCACAGTTGAATATCGCCGGAAATCAATTAAAAAGAAAAAGAAAACAATTAATAATATCGAATGCAACGTAGTTTCAAATAAGACAAGAATATTTTTTTTACGCGAGTATTCTCCCGGTGTATGCGCGATTCACTAATTCGCACAATTATTGCTAATGCTACTAATTTCGAATACTACCGCGCGGCGCGTTTCAAATTTGCGAAACGTATCGTTTCAGGCAGCCTCCCGTTCGGTCGCTACATACTCTCTTATTTCCACGCGCCGCGTCCCTCTTCGCGAATACCCTCATTTAGCTCCTCTCTTTTTACCATCCCCAATTTCCCGTCGGTCGGTCTTTCTCGTTCCGCCGTGAAGCGAGGTATGTACGTGCCCGTTTGCAGTCTTCTGGCAAAGTGTGTGACTGCCGTTGACTGCGCGTTGCCGGAGACAGTGAATGACTGCACTGCACGTGACACGAGACTGACAGGTTTATGCGAGCGCGCGTGTGGGAACATAAAACGGAACACGTAGCTAGCTGCCTGCCAGTGATGTACGTCTGTTTGTGTAAATGACACGGACCGAGTGAGTGACACCTCTCTCTCTCCCTGGCGACTCCCTCCGTCGCGCCTCACCCACTTTCCCTCTTTCGCATCCGTTTTCTCCTTCCTGTACACTACATCGTTCTGCCTTCGAACCGCAGCTACCCCCTTCGACAAATCACCCCCGCGACCGTCCATATCTCTCTCTCTCTCTCTCGCACAAAGACTCATTCTCCATTCCAACTCTTAGACCTTCCCTATTTCTCGAAATCTACTGGTATTCTTCTTCCTCGTCTCTTTGCTTTCTGAGTTCGACTTCCATTTTCGATTCCCTTTGCTCCCTTACTCCTGTTAAAACTCGACCCGTTCTGGTCTTCCCTCATGCCAGGGCTCTTTGTTGGCTGTCACCGACGACACAATGCCTGCACTTGATACAAAACGTACGAAGCGATCGTGAATACGTTATCCTGAATTGCCAAAGAAACGTAATGTGTGTGACATATATATATATATATATATATATATGTAAATAATTACAAGTCTTCGCAATATATTGTTTTTGTATTGTTTTGGATATTTGGGGAAATTTGAATTTTACATTGATGTTGTTTTTGAACATTGAAAAAATTGCATCATCAGCCGCTAAACGCTGCCCTATATAAGAGAGTAGGTCAGTATCTGATTGTCCAAGTGCACTCTGTTATCCAATTAGCACTGGCCATCAATGATTCGTCCAACTTTCATCTATCGCCCATGGACGAAAATTGGATGTATACATTAGATGATCAATGAACGTCTAGTTTAGGTCAATTAAAAAACCTAATGATTTTTACGTCCACTGTACGTACATGCACTGTATACAATGGAAATCCGATGCATATTGGATTTACTCGTGTCATCTATCTTTTTTATCAAGAATATATTTATAATTTCCCTTTACGTAGTCATCATATATCTGACGACAAATATAATTTGAACCAGTTCGATCGTATTTCACCCTTCCATAACACTCATTACAAATACCAGATGTAACTCGTCTAATTTACAACGTCTGTCTTACAGTTGATGGATGCAAGAAAGATAGGGATGGGAAAAAGTAGAGAAAATATTACACATTACCAGAGTGGTTTTGGTAAAATTACACAAGAGGGGAGTGTGGAAATAAGCAGACATATGCCAGTATCCTTAGCTTAGAGTTCGTGATTCTTCCTTTCAATTCCCATTCATCATTCGCCGAAATACAAATGTGTATTCTAAAATAGCGAAGACCATTTATTGAAACCATTTAGAAAAAAGCAAGAAACAATAAGAAGGGGAGATATCGGAGAATATGTCTTTTGTCAGGTGGTACTGTATCAAATTCTCACGTTGAAGGTATAATTTTGTTGTCATAATTGACCACGTCTTAAAGCCATCTCGGAAATCACGTCATTTTGTTGTCTTTTTGTGTTACAACGGGACGCTATACTAATTAATGATAGGAGTTTGACCTTTGACCAAATATTATTTTAATACTTTAAGTGTTGAATGTTGAACGGAGGAATATAAACCATCAAACCATTAGGCTTTTTCAGGAGATTAGACTCAATAGTTCGAGTTACTCTTAAATTGTTTAAATTTTTTTGTACAATAATTTAGTCATTATTTTTGCTCATCATCGTATATCTTCCGTCCGAATATTTGTTAATCACAATAATTCGGAAAGAGAAAATCTGAAATTTAATGACAGCAGGTTTCTGACAGTACGTATAAGAATATATTTGTCAGTTTCGCAGAGGAAAATTCCGCAAAAGGGGTCTCGACGTATAACGTAAGACCGGCACGGTGTACACTCGCGTTCCTCCACCCCTATCTGCTGTTTATCTCTCTCTCTCCCTCCTTCTCTCAGTTCTCACTCACCTTATACTTCGTCTAATTCAAAACTATAAATCGAGGGCGTCTGTTGTATGTATGATGGCAGGCTGGTGCGAAGCCCTCGCGCGAGAACCGTAGTTTGGCAGTGCAAGGGAGCGAGAGGCGGCGATTCGCGGGTACGGGAGGGAGAGAGGCGAAAGAGCCAGAGAGTAACGTAACAGATGCTGCACAATAAACACCTCCCGTCACTTCGCTCCATAAATCGTGCGGCGGGCTCCTAGAAGAAACATTCAACCTCCTGCTTCGCAGTCTTCTTCTTCTTCTTCCCTCGTATCCGTCTCTAGCCCCCTCTTCAGCGCCTCCTCCCTCGGGCCGAATATTTTCGCCGTGCATTCCGAAAGAAAGCGTGCACTAGAGCGGCTGGATGTTCGTCAATGAGTATAGCGCTGGATATACATATATACGCTTTCGGCAGATAAAATAAACCGCAAGACGCGGCGAGAGGCCGCGCCGACGGCCTCAACTGCCCTGGTGCACGAGTGATGGAAAACATACCGCTTTACGACCTATAATTGTGTGAGATTTTTCTTCAAGCGTCACTTTCGAAAGACGTGTTACTCCTTTCCTTCGCCTATGAAGTTGCACACAGTGTACTCGAATAACAATTACTTAGTCTTAGTGACTTTTAAGTTTGTTTGACAAGTCATACGTAGGATTGCCTCGTATTTCAATTTTAGCGGAAGTTAAAGTCGAATTCATGTTCTTGGAGTTAATTGAAATGATCGCAAACTTATTGGAACAAAGAAACAGGGAAATCAATAATGATTGGAAGCCCCTGTTTGTTAAACAGAATAGAGAACCAGTCACATAGTGAATAAGTAAACGAACTGTCAAAGGAGAAGATCAAGATTGGACTCGAGAAGAATCGAGTTCCTCAATTGTCATGTATACAAATAATAGATTCAAAATAAACGTCTACGAAATACCGCGTCTGGATTTATAATTAGAATGATTTTTGAGCATCTCGAGGTTGAAGTTAAGTTTCAAGGTCATCTGAAGGTGAGAGTAATTTTTGTTTCTGGAAGATTTTTTAAAATTTGATCTTCCGAAGGTCACATTCTTACAAATTAAAAGCTATCGTTTCGGACCTAAAATTTCCCAGTTTTTCAGAATCCGACATCAAAGACAGGGATTCCTATTTTAGAGAAATCACGTTGACCTTCAAATGACATTGAAGCTCGAGCCCAAGGTCACATTCAAGGTCGCCGTCAGATATCCGATTTGATTTCCGGAAACTTTTGTATTTATATAAATTCATTTTTCGGACTATATGTGATATTGACATCGACTGATTGTTATAAATAAAAATGATTAAATTTTTTGATATATTTGTGGAAAATGAAACTCTACCATCGTGCGAAATTAATCAATAATTTGATTTTAACTCGATACTTTTTACTTTGTTGTGAATGTCTGGTATTTTTACGATAATTGATCTCTTTAAATGAAGGACCTTTTACATGCATTTTATAAGTTATTTTGCGAAATTCAAATGTAATAATTTATTTCTTATTTACATAATTAGACAAAAATGTAAGTGTAAATTTACTTGTAAATGTGTAATCTCGCTTCAGGATAATATACATCTTCTCAAGTACAGGTTATTTTTCTCGAGTAGCCCTAGGTCACGGTATATATGGCCAAAGTGATCGAATAAATCAATCACTAGGAAAGAATAAATTATATATGTATACTCTAAATTGTCGATTATCACAAGGAAGGTATTCGATAACATAATTCTTTATTAAAATGAAAATCACCATGCAGACAATCGAATTTCATGAAAAAAGTATAAGTACGACATTACGACAGTAGAACTTTATATATAGTTTCGAATACTTTAATGAATCAATTCAGCAGCATAAAAGAAGCTGATGGCAAGCACAATTCTCACTATTACTGAACAATAAAATAATAACTGTTTTCTGAGATGTTAAAAAAAATCATAATTCCAAATGTAAACATTTTCTTAACAGTACAAAATAATAATAAATGTTTCTTTTAATAAATCCTATATATATTCAGTTTTAATATATACCATACATATTTGTTGTTATATAGGTTATTAAATGAAAAATTTATTTAAATTAAAGCTGATAATATTCAATTGCAATATTATCATTGTTTGAAATAATTATTAATTGTGTTAATACATCGAAGTATTCACTTTTTAGTAAAGTGAATCAAGTTTATTATGAAAAGAAAATATATATCTGCCCACATGATATGACGATATGATATGTATTACTAATAATCTGACATATTCTTCTTCTGTTAATTACAGATTTATATTGTAATCAAGCTACTCTAAACTTTGATTTTATTAAGCAGCTTATATGAATACTTTGTATACTATACTCTTCGGTAAGAATAATGAAATGTCACTCCGTACGCGAATATGTGCAATGATTATTTACTCGATGACTCGACTCGTGTTTGCGTATTATCGATATCGCTATATAGCAGTAATATTTATTCATATCCGAAACATTAAACGTATATTAATAATGGAAATAAATAAAATTAATTCCAGTATGGGTGACATTAATAGCGGTATTATCATAATTATGGGAAATATTCAACGGGTATAATCATTAAAAATATTATTAATATTAAATATATTAGTGAATGTGTCATAATAGCAATGGATTGTATTTCAATAAAGTCACTATTACTCGAAACGTTTCTGCATGTGAAACATGTTTTGAAATCTATATAGAGTTGAATATAATATAATATAATATAATACAATACAATACAATACAATATTCTGAAAAGTAGAGTATTTTGTTTGAGGGTGGGGAGGGGGGTGGGGGGCAATTTCTACAATGGGATTTCCGGCAATCGAATGTTTCGATTAGAAACGAGCTTTAACCAGTTATCTTATTTATTTAACCAATTATATCCTAGTTTAACGAAGAAATTGACAACTCGATATTTTATTTTTATTTTATTTTTTTTTATATATTCAATAACATTAATTAATTATCTGAAATTATAATATATGTATAATGGATAATACGTGGAGTTTTCAAATTTGATTTATTTCTCTTATAATAACCGTTCATATAATGACCCTATATGTGAAAGGAGATATCGTACATTTATTAACATGCAAACGTGGAGTTGTTTGACGTGTTACATTTAATATTGGCATTTTTTAAATGACAGTATTATTTGACATGTTACTGCAATACTTCATTACTCAAATGGATAACATATAATGTCATACTTCACTACTTTATTTTGATTGATATTGCTTAAACTAATATTCATCAATGAGTTAATTAATTTCGTTTTTCGGTTTCTACTCAGGAAGCGGGGATAATTAAAAATTAATTATTAGTTATTTAATTAAACGCTAAATTAACTACATCTCATATCAGAATATAATTAATGCTGCTTTGACGTAGCCAGCGAATATTACTTTGATATATATATATATAATATGCATATATCGCCAAAAAAGTGAAAGCTACGTTTTGAGGGGATTTCAACCCTCACCTCCAAGTGGATACATGAGGCAAAATGGGTCGAGTGGGCGTTCATTTGAAAGGTCTTATCGTGAAGAATACACTTGCGATCACTTATCGCGAATTTTACACGATCGTTTCCATTTATTTAGTACATGTCGTCTTGGATTAATAGTTATCCAATTAACCAATCCATATTTTACTTAATTCGTATGTCATCGTTATTTTAAAATTTGCAATTGAACAAAAGATGTTTGTAAAACTTGAATTGATTTCAATATCGTATTGTCCCCGTTATGTTGCTCTAGTCCATCTGCATATGCGGTCCACTAATTGTGAGCTACAGAACAGTAAAACAAAAGATTGAACTTGCGCATGTCACGTGTTTTGCACAAACTGGATATTTTCGATTCGTAATCGCATCAAATCACTTCTTATCTGTAAGCGTGCCATGTATAACAATATACCCCTCGCAATCGCTCCCCTGTCACTCTCGATATTTTGATACGTTCAAATCGTATATAATTAAGCATAGCGATATCGGTAGAAATATCTCTAACAATATATATATAAAGCTTTAAGACTTGGAATTTATTATATTATTCTATACATAAATCCACTTAAAACTAACACACACACAGTGTCGTAGTTTCTTTAAATTACATTAAATTAATAAAAATTGGTGATAAACTACCACAAAAATACCTACATTATTGCAGATTATTTTGCAGTTAAAGTGCTATTTCTTGCGTAAATATACAGTAGAACCTATAACCAGTAGACATTCGTACTTGTACACTCCTTGCACTAGTAGATGTTCTAATCTGTACAATTATAAAAAAGCAGCTTATATCCCCATTCTGTCTCTGGTGCAAGTAGTTTTCATTACACATGCATTGCAGCGAGACACGTCTGCTACAGAGGTGGTAAAAATTCCTCCCCTTATCAGTCTACCAGTTCAGGGGTCGAAGTGTGTGGGAGGTTATACTGCAATAATTCGATGGGATGTAACACAGATTTATTAATCATAGATGAAACGTCTTGGTGCTAGTATTGTGTCATCATCGATACGTAATTACGCTTCTAGTTTTTTTATATAGATATAAATTTATGATCCTCCCACAATTAGAAACCTAAACATTGAGTCCATCTTCTATTATCGGATGACAATCGGCGAACTTTCGATTTCAACTGCTCGTCAAAATTAGCAATTTCCGAAACATTCGTCACTTTATAACTCGCCAGAGTTGTTGGGTTCAGAGGACGATAATATTATTGCCCCTGTAGCATGGCAATTCCTTAGGTAGCTCACTCTAAGTAGGGCGAAGAAAACGGATAGAAGGGGTCGGCCGAGTGGCGCGCGCGTCGTCAGAGTCCTCTCCACTCCTTTCTTGCAGTGAGCAGCGCTCTTGGGGTTGTCGGCCGCAAGATTTACAAGAGCGCTGGCCTCGAGGGTTACGACTCGTTATTATATGCTTTAATTACAGCTCGCGGTAATGAACTATGTTTAACCGTAACGTGGTAGGCTTGGCAATAAATTAACGGCGTGGAAAATACTAAATCACAACTTTGCCGATGCTGCCGAGTAGATAATCGGCTCGAAACGGCTGTATACGCGCTCTCGCGCTTTATATCTACTAACTATATGTACGTCTATATATATATGTATATTTGTGTATGACCGTGCCCGATCCACACATGATCGCAGCCGGCATGCGTGCACTTGTTAAATCGATAGACGTAGATTTATACGTATGCACGCACGATGAGCACTATGGACGCGGTATGCGACGTTAATGGGCAGACTCCAAGTACCTTATTGGCTCACATTGGCTATCGCATTGGCTCCTTCAAGTACGAAGAAAATCATCTGTTCGAGAAATGTTTAATTATACACATTCGTTCTTTAAAGTCGTATTTGAACGACTATATATACGACATATAGGAAAATATACTATAAATGTCTAACTTCTGACCCTCTCGAATGATGGCATAATATCAGCTTCAATTCAAAGTTTATTCCGAATATTTGCGGTAAACGTCATACATTCATTCCAGCGGGCAGAGTCATGATACCGTCATGACATCATGATGGTACAGTGTCAAATTTTGATTTTCAACGAAAGAACATTTTAATTACTTATATCTATACATATCCTTTGATTTCTGATGAAATTGTCCAGATCCGAGCCGAGGTTAGACTTATTCACATCGTCGTTACAAATAATTGTTCAGGAATAAATTAATCTCAATATCAAACAATCTCCTCGGAAATTCGCATCTATATAAATGTTTCTCGACAGGATTAGATTCTGCTCGTTGATTTTCTGAGAAATGTTTATTGCGCAATAAACTATTCCTCACACTCGATCACGATATTTAACGCGTTATTCATTATTCATCGCCGTGCGCAATTTGCATTCCATCATTTGTCCCTTGCCATATCAGGCTTGTCTCGTAATTATCTATTCCACTGGCAATTCGAGAAATCAGTCGGTCATGTCGAGACGTATGATTAAAGCCGTAAAAAGTCGATCGCGCCTTGGGCATTGCGTATACGGAACGTACGTTGGAACGCCATCGCTGGACATACGAATGTTGCGCGCTCGATATGTTTTCTCATACAATGATAACTAAGAATAAGGTACGTATATTTATATGCTTCGATCACTCCGAGATGCAGTTGCATTCGGACTCATCAAAGCGTCCGAGCAGAGGAAGTTTGTCCCCGGATGTACTATTATCTCTCCCCTAATTAGATCGCGTCGCTTGCCGCGCGTTCGTCCGTTAGAATTAGGATGAGAGAGAAGGATGAAAATGGAAGGATGAGCGAGGAACACTCCGAAGAAAGGGGAGGTTACCCGGTCGGAATTTATCGGTTACTAATTAAAGACTACGAAGGGAAGGAGGGCAGGTCTTTCGTGCAACGATTCGGTTTGAACTTTCTCCCACCCCTTCTCGCTCTCCTTCTCTTTCTCGTTATCGTCACTCGTTCCGTCCTCCCTCTACTATTCGTTCCCGGTTTTCATTCTCGTTCGCTGAGTCTTTGATAAATGATCAGACGCTGAAATCAAGTACCAACAGCTCTTGAATTGCCGCCGCTGATTGGCAATTGAGAAATACACGTTGGTCTTCGCAAAGATCGCAAGGACTACAATCTCATTGTTTGATCAATGATTAGATCTAATAATCTAAGTCCTAGTATCTTGATCTAGATTTCTTTAGATAATTCTATTTTTTGTTTACTATTCACGAGATTAGCACTCGTAATAAGAGACTACTGGGAAAACACGGTTAATAGTAGTTACCTCTCGTCTCAATTATTTGGTATGACCTGACGTCATCATCGTTCTTTTATTTGATCAACATTTTCAATTGAATTACTTTTAATAATATTTAATTTAAAATAATATAGTATGGAAAACAAGTTCTCTAATAGCCAAAAATTGTTTCCCTCTATACAAAGCCGATAAATTTGTCAGTCGACCGTAATAAACTGTGATTAATCAGTACATATTCGGAAGTTACATCAATGAAAATCGACTTTACCTGATCCACTCCTGTACCCGATCATCCTTTCAATTATATGATCGTGGTATCTGCTGTTCAATTGGGGTCCGTGATGTATGTGTTCTAGAAACAGGGAAAAGTCAGCAAGAATACAAACCAAAAACATTTCTTCACTTGATCATGACCATCATACGCAGTGATTACAGACAATGTTAGACATTGTAGTCAGTCTTTGTCAGATGTATTTGTCCAGTGCAGATAGCCAATTTTATACAAAGCGTGTCATCGATATGACGTCCATCAACGTTCGCTTTATCCGAGTGGTAAAGTCGCCCACTAATATCCAGCAACCTGATTTTCTTCGGGACGTTCCGTCGCTCGTGTCGGGGGTACGCACGCGATCTGGGACCCTGATTGTTTCCAATTATTCGCAGCAATGCTGTTTCGTTTCGAAGGTCATGCACTGCCCGCCGGTCATTTCGGGCCGATACCGAAACGTACTCTCTGCTCGTCTTCTCTCGCGCGTATAGGCTCGCTTCTCGCGCGCGCGGTCGTATTGATCTTATCCCCGGACATGAGAAATGCCCGCCGGTTTAATAAACTCCCGGGACTTATGAAGCACGTCAGGGTGATTCACGGCCGCCTCATTGAGTCGTATTTATACAACCGCGGCTGATAGATTTATGGAGGACAGCACAGCCAGTGGTCCCACTCTTCTCCTCCTTCCTCTCTTTCTTTCACACATTGGACTCCTTTCAATCCTCTCGCTCTCGGCCATCATCCACCGCCATCGCCAGGCGTCACCTCCACCCTCGTCTATATCCACTCGTCCCTTCCTCCTCTTCTTCATTTTCTTCATCCTCGTCGTCTCCTATCCGCGCCGGACAGTAACTTATTCGACTCTCCGTTCCTGAGACTCCTCCTTCGACCTCTCCTGTCTCCGTCGATGCGGGCAGAGAGGAAATCTACGAGTCGCGAGGAGGTAGTTCAGGATCCAGGCCGTCGAGTTGCGAACGATGGCGCAGAACTGCGAAAAGCATCGGTTGATCGCTTGTGGGTGGGAGGGAGAGGGGCGGAGAAGGTTCGACGAGCAGGTACGTGTCAAGGAGAAGTCCGATGCGCCGTCACATATGCACGGCTTTCCCTATCTTTTTCCCTTCTTTCTCTCTCTCTTCTCTTACTCTCGGCTCGCAACTTCAGACGCGGCCAGAACTGCAGCCTTATAAAGTAGCCAGGCTACGATTTAATCCAAAATTTATTTCCTCCATTAGTAAGGGCTTGTCTCGATGCCGTAGCCTGAGTGAGAGGATGACGGCTACGACATTCTCCTCTCTTCGCTGACTCCCGATCTTCCCTCGGCTTTCCTCCTCCTCCTCCTCCTCCTCGTCCCCCCTCGAAACGGCCCTCATTTCGTTATTATCCGCGTCTCTGTTTTTCTCTCCCCTTACTCTTCCCCGAGATTTTTACGCATTTCTATCTCCTTTTCCCCATGGGAGCGCCGGAATGCACACCGGTGCATCCTCTGAGCACACCACTACATTATGACTACTATATCGCCATCTTTATTATATCCGCGAATGCCGGTATCTGCACGGTCGCGCGCGGTCGCTCCTTTGACAAGCTTCGTCGTCGTCTTTACCTTATTTTTATACCGATACGTTCCATTCGCGCGCTCGTTCTTTTCGTGAGAGTTTCCCTCCTCGCGCTTACTTCGAGTTAAACTCCCGACTTGTTCCAGAATATTTCATTTGGTCCTCTCGTAAGGAGGAAGAGGACGAATGCAAGGAACTTCCTGTACTGAGGATGAGCCGCTTCTTTACTGTCTTTGCTTCGAGTGGTTTTTATAAAGAGGACTTTTGCTCGGGCATTATATCAGGCCCGATTATATATTTCGTATGAATTAGAAGCGAGTATCGCGATCCTGTTGAAAGGTTGATCGAACGTGATTCTGTATAATGTGCACGATTTTCCAGATATCTGAGACGACGTTGACAGATGGAACTTTGTCCCATTGACAAGATGCTTAATTGACATTTAACGTTCCTTTTTCTTGTGAATGCAACGACTACATGTTAATAAGTCTCCAAAATGTCCTATCAGTATAAGAGTCGAATTAATTGCAGTACAAGCTCCCTAGCTTCTAACGAACCGTATACCAGTGTATAGAGTATACAGCTGATAGCAGGTCTTATCTTCATATTTAGAGTTTGCAATATTTCACAAAGAAATTATTTTAAGGATATCGAAAAATAGATTTTTCTTTTGTAATAAAATCACAAATAAATATAAATTTTTTTAAACTTTTGTATTTTTTTTTTATAAGAATAAAGGAAAATTGTAGTAAAGTATAAATAATGCAATATCGCATGTGGACTTAACGAAGCTAAGTCGCTCGATGCAATATAAGGTTCCTCTCGTAAGGGACTACCAGTCGACAAATTGCTTGCTTCTTCATTCGGGATCAGTCCGTCGTTACGCGGAAGGAGAATGGATGATTGTGTACCGAGTGAGTGAGAAAAAAAAGGAGAGAGAAGTATAGATATAAAGTCTAATCGACGGAGGAGGAGTAGGAGACTGAGGTCTTCGTTAGCAAACAACCGGTGAGGTTAACCCTTGATCCCGACGTAAAGAAAACTGATGACCCTTATTAAATTAAATCTCCTCTCCTTATTGCTATTTTATACAATAATCTAGTACGCGAAACAAAATGATCTGATAAATTTCCCGCCTGGTAAGATTTTCTTTTCTTTTAGTCTGCGTAGGAGCAGGCGTTGGCGACATTTAATTACAAACTGAAAACGAGACGTTTGCTGGCTTGGGTTCGCGTTAATGTTACCCGCCAAACAAAAGAGGGCATGACATGACTGCAACGAGAGGGGAATAATTATGTGTAGAGAATTATTAAGCGTAGAAAATCGGTAAATTATGAGATAATTGCTTCTTGCATTCTGAATAACAACATTTTTGTGTAAAACGTGAGTTGCTGCATTTGTATGGCAGTACACAGTAGTCAGTCGCACTGAATGCAAAATAAATAGCGAAACTTGCGTGACATACAACTAGGACGGTAAACATTAGTTATATTCAATCGCATTATAATCATTTTCTGTTATATCTTTTAGAATTTGAAAAAAAAAAAAGAAATTAAAAGTACAAAACTAGTGTTTAACTCATTTTACGGTATCCGATTGACGGCAGTATTGATGTTCATCTTCATTCATTCACTTTAAGTAATTGCGATATCAGTCTATGAAGATATAGTAACTGTATACGTAGAATAATTGGACGTTATTCATTCAATCTCTCATTTATCCACCCAGTCAGAAGAGGTAAAAAATAAACTCTTCAAGTACGACTTCTGACCATATTTTTATGTGCTATAAGATATATACTTAAAAGATATACAATAAGTTCAGAAGTCATAATGAGTACTTTTTTTACTTATTCTGTACAACTTTTTACCTCTCGTGATTGGGCAATTTCGTTAGGCCGAAAATGACCAACTTTTCAATTTCGTATCCTATCGCCATTACACCCAATTTTAGATCAAAGGCTGCTGCTAACGGAAATCGATCACGTTAGGTATGAATGAGTGAACGGAAGATCTGATAGAGTCTGATTTCGTATACAGTCTTTGGCGATTTTTAACGAACATATCTTGATTAGGAGACGGCAGGTTGCACCACTTAGTATTGTCGCGTGCGGCGATCTCTTCACGCTACATTGATTGCGAGGTGACCTTCGGTTCCTTGTCGAACCAAGAGATGGCGCACCTGGTAGTAAGATGGACAGATAAGACATTGGCGATTCACGATCCTTGTCGTGCCCTCCGATATAATATCTAAAATATTAAGTTTCATTTTCATACCGGTATTAATAAATTGCATGAAACACGATACCATTACTTCGACTTCCCTGTATATAAGAAGCGATTTTGAACCGTTACAAAAAGTCCGCATGTCTTTCGGTATAATGTTCAGATATAAGGTATTGGTGTTATTATTCTTTAAAAAGTTTTAGTTCACGGTAACGGCTGAATTGGAAGTCTCGATTTTAGGAACGTTTCAATCAAGTTGCCCCTTCCCACTCCTCCTATTAGAGCTATAAAAATTTCGAAATGTCTTGAAATGAATATAGAATACATAGGCATACATCGGTAAATTAAAGATATTTATCGTAATGGGAATGATAATTAATGATTTTGTGATATATGTTTGTAACAATGAAAATGGATAATATCTAAAATAAATACTTCAACTATCATGCAGATTTGACGTAATGCAATCGGTTAACAGTGGTATAAAATTGCTTGTAGAGGAATATCGTATTGAAATTGTTTTAAATATGAGTGTTTATATATGTATATTATACATTGTATAAACGTGCATAAGTCATATGCTCAGAAAAATTTTCGTGAAAAAATGTAAATTCTTATAAAAAAAACATCACCTAATGCAAAAATAAGTATAAGTAAACGACATCGTTGAATTTAATTCACACTAGAATTAAGTACTTGACCATGAATATTTAATGCCACCGTCGCGGACAAAAAGTCTAATTATCCTGTGTAATATCAGCCTCTTTAATGATTAAATTATCCAACCCGTTTCATCACATATAACAATCGGCCAAAATTTCGCCACTCATAGAAATTACGAATAATTCAACGCTGATTACTTACTATCACTTTAACCTACGATTAACCGCGATTGAATAATTAACAAGACGTTAAAAGTAACCGTACCTATATACTACCGATTCTCAATAAACCAGTCTACCGGCAATCGCAGTAAATAATACACAGTACGACTGCAGTTCTAAACACGCTTAGAGAATATCTCGCTGCTTTGCGCACAGAGTAGCTGTCGCATACGGATTATTAGACATTCTACTTATTGCATTTAATTAAGCGCCATTGATTAGCGTCTATAAAATGGCCGTCCGACATTATTAAGTAAAAGTCCCGAGTAATATTCTTAGCGCGTATCCGGATATTTATCCGGCAATTGAAATTTACTAAATTACCGCTGCTTATAGATGTGGTTTATAACTATCGCCGCATGCTGGTATTTCACTCGTTAACTTTGAGAAACACGGAGGCGAGCGAAGGAACGCACTACATGCCAGGCCAAAGAAGAAATTATGGAATTCGAGTGTCCTCAGGACGTATAACAAATAGCGCCTTCGAAGGCCGTTGCAGATCCTGCTTTTGTCCAAAGCGCAGGACGTAATATAGTGCAAATTAATTCTCATTCGGCGTTTCCACTTTCGAGACCGAAGTCGACTGTCCGATTAAATATGGGCTTCGTTAAGAAGGTGCTCTTGCGATTTTCCAGCTGGACGACTATCAAACCGCACATCACTCCCGATTTCGCATGCGAATGTGGCATTATAACACGATATTGGTTTATGTCTTTTGTTTAAAAACTTTATATAAATGTTACTGTGGATTATGTACGATTCTTACGTGTACCTGAATGGACGGATTATATATAGCGATTTACGATTGAATGAACGCAATCTTTCATGTTCACGATTGTGCGATGGTTTCTTTTTACATTGTATATACGATGTCGCTTTGTTTCGAAATGATACAGAGTTTTCGAGCTATATTTACAATATTCTTACTTATATCCAAGTAGAAAATAAAAACAGCTTCTATAACAAGTTTTTCTGAACCCGTATGTATATGCAGCATTAGCACTGGAACAAATATCAATAGAAACTGTCCTCTGTTTTCAGGGTATTGATAAAATGTCAAAGATAAAGAATATTTATCTGACGTCAATTCAAGAGTTGAAAGCAGTGCAAGTCAGCAGTAGATTAACTAATTATACAACTTGTTGTACAATAGATAACGGTGTTGATTCCGTAGCTTTATATTTATTTATAAATGAAGATGAAGATATTGTTTTGGTACATCCGAGTTTCTTATTGTCTGATCAAATAAATGTCAATAGCCAATGTGTACTTTTCATAATTAGTAACCAACTGTAAGAACATGATCGATTATGATATTGGATATTCAGTTAATGATGGAATCTGATTGTCCACTCAAGGGGTATGGACACTGATCGGTCCAGAAGATCAGTCCAGAGACAGAGTAGCCTCTGCCTATCTGATGAAGCAAATTATAACATATTTTCAAAATGTGAGCAGGAAATACAGTTCTATTCAGGGAAAGATACAATAGCCTAAAATTACAATGAAATAAACTATAACAGTGTATTCTTGAAGTGATTATCGGCATAAGTAAATGTACATGAATCCACAAGACTAACGATATGATGATTCTTATGATGATGCCACCTAGCTCTTATGCAGACACTTAAGGTCTTTCTTAGTATACATATTCTTTAAATAAAAATTTTTCTTCGTAAAAATATAATTAATTTATTCTTCTTGAATATTGTCATTTTGGTGTTGGAAAATATAGGACCTCGCTAACGTGACAAAATTTCTAACTTTATCAGCGTCCACTGAATATATATACACATATTTGAAGATTACATTCCATGATTTTAAATATAAAAAAATGTGCAACATTCATTAATTGAAAATCTCCACAACGTTCCACGTTCGTTTTCTCTAATGATCGAAAACGAACTTTCGTTATTAACTCGACCATGTATTGATCAGATGAATAGAGTACTTTAATAAGAATGTATCAGGTACGTGTATTTTCTAATCTACACATAAGTTGTCGTGGACTTGATTCTTCGATCTTATCAGATTTCCAAAATCACTTTTCTGCTAATTGCATCGATTATATAACGTGTAGACGAAACGAGGCAGTATTACTCCTCACGGCACTCCGTAAGGCGATCGCATTCGTTGAACCCGTAATGAATTTCCACCTTATGAAACCCCTTTTAATAATAAACTTAAGCGACAAGCTCCTTAATTCCCGTACGGTGTTTCTGCTCGGTAGTCATCCATTCGGACTAAATATCTGCTTCGTTAAAACGTAGCTACCGCAACTGCAGTCCTATTCCTTTTTCTTTCTCTCCTGCCGCGACAACGAGTGCACTCTTGGCTCCGAGTGCATCGTTCCTCTCTGACATTGACTCGGACTCGTCCCGCGTATAATGCTTATGGTATATCTCATATGGGTGCTCGCGTATCAGCCTCACAGGCTCGTGTTGGTAAGCGCATCATTCGCCTTAACGCATTGGAGATGTACACAGATAAGAGCCTCCTCGCATATAAGTCTCGACAGTCAGCCAACCGCGCGGCCAAAGGACTGCAAATATATGCAAAATATGCATATCGCGTATTTTCTTCAGGTGGAAACGTAATGCACGCCTATATATATAGGTATGTGGTAGCGTCTAACGAATCCTATCGGACTCACCTTCAGGAGCGATTTGTGCCATTCGAAGGCTTGCACGAGTTTGAATATCGTGGATTAGGAAACGTGCCTTCGGGAAAGTAATGTTAGTTAACGATACGTTCGGCAGAATAGTGCGAAATGTCCGGTTTGAAATATCGTGGGTAATAAAATTGCGAGACAGATTAACATTCTCATTTATCGAATTATTGGTAGCCGATTCATGCTCAAGATCTTTTTTTTTCATCACGGAAAGCAGAGAAATTGATTTAAATGAATGTTTAGGAATTTTAAAAGTTCGGTGTAATGTAATATTAACTTTTATACATCATAAATTTACTACAAAGTTGCGAGCTGCCGAGTGCTTTTAATGACGCATGAATAATATGTTTTCGTAGATGTTGTAGCTTTCATATTTATGAGTAATTATAATATATACGTTCATTTATAAACGTTTAAAATAAAAAAAGTTTTGCGATTACGTAATGATCACCGTCACGGTCACAATGTCACAAGGAAGTTATATTTTTATCTCCTCTTTATATTAATGTCCAGGTTTTATATATACATTGTTATCTATTTTCATCTCGATTTTCTTTCCGTACATTTTCTTCTATAATTACTGTCGTTAATTTTGATTCAATTAAATAATGACCATCTTGATTTTTTGCTAGGGAATAGCAATCTATACGAAATTTACCTAAGCATTATCTGTCCAATTTCTGTCTACATTCAGCCCAATGTTATTGTAATATTTTTATATACATTTACTGTGAATAAGGTTATGTACACCGTTGGCATAATTCAATGAAATTTAATACGTCCTGACACATACATACTTTGTTCATAAGTTTCATCATATTCTTATTGCTTGTATTATCGCTTCTATCAACATTGTTATTGTCACTTTTAAACCAATAATTTTAGAGAGCAACTAGCTTATATCTAGTAATATTGAACAGAATATCTACCCTTGGCAAATGTGTATAGAGATTTCTTTTCAAAAGATACTAAAAAATCTCACCATTAAAATCCTCACGACTTCTAAACAATAGCTATGGATGAATGATTTCGTATAATCACTCTTACGTGTTGCAACTTTTGAACTTGTATGAATACACTGGTTAATATACAATCTTGAAAAAAAAACATAAAAGTGAATAAGTTGTTCGTTTGACATGGAGTCCTTTTTACGCTCCGTTGCAATTGTAAATCCCTTATGCATCTCATCTCGGTTAATCACCTGAAACAAATAAATAGCATACCGCTCGTATGCAGAAAGGATGCCTATAAACGTATATGATGAAAATGCTGAAATTATGCATCGACGTACCCCATGCTGATGTAGCCAACATTGATGCATCGTGAACTATATTTACATTTGCAGAGTTATTTTAAGAAAAGTAAATATCTGTAGGAAGTCATCCTTGTAGCATTATCTTCAATTGATATTAGTAATGACTGAAAAATTAATAGCAATGACAAAAACATTATAAGCTTGACTCGACAGATCATTGAATAAATTGGAAAATATAATACATGAAAGGAAGATTTCTGAGCTTATTTTATTCAATATATCTTTGGGAGTTCTTTCTGAGCTCAGAATTAGTCGGAACATAGGAGGACATAAAATTTTACCTCTGCTGACTAGGCTGTATTAAATATTTAATATTGATTTACCAGATATATATTAACGGAAACGAAAGACGTAAATTGGAGATTATTCCAAAATCAATTCCGACCTTCAACAGCATCTTATATTGACCAATTCCAATATGGGTATTCATTATCATTGCTTAGTATTTAAGAGTTATAAGGGGATATCTCGAGTGTTACTAGAAGCACTTATCATTTTTCACCATACTCATTTGCAAAATATTCGCGATTCAAAAAATAAACCACAAGAAGTTTATTGGATTTAGAATGCTACAAACTCAAATAAAAAAAAAAAACGCTACAAATGATATGAATTTGCAAAATGGCGAGAAAGATCGCGCTGATTGGCCATTGCTACATTTTCCAACGTAGGAATAGCCGGACACGTGTAACCTCTGGAAGACATGCACTCGCACACCGGCTCGATCGACGCGATGAGCGCGCGAGAGCCCTATAGTTGGTCACTAGCAATAAATCAGATTCCCATGAGATAGCCTGGCTAGCTGCTTCTCTCCGTTGAGTTTTATCGCGCGTACCGGCGCCGCGTGCTAATTAAAGTGACGTGGAATAATCGCAGCCCGTTTCACGATTGATCGTTGATCGAGAGAGCGTCCCAGCTAGTCCACCTCCCGATCGGCGTCTCTATATCATTTTGATTTTCGTGCCGCGGCATTTTCATTCTCGCCGACTAAGATAAAGTCGTAAGACTCTCATTAACGGGGCTTTTGATCTCTCGCAGTGTTTCCCAGAACCCCGTTTAGGCACAGGCCGACTACAGCGACACGGTGCGCTCTGGAGAATAATCGCAGATGAAGTTGTTCAGCCTTTGATAGTTGCTTGCGCCTAACTTTCAGAAATGTATTGTGAATTTGTCACTGGATCTTATAGTTTATCAGTTGCAAGATGGTTCCTAAACCTTGAAAATGTCTAATGGTCAACGTAAACATGTGAGGTGGATTACAACAGTCAATGAGCCAATGATTACGCCTATAGTTTCTAAGTGTAATATAGATTGGAAATGTTCGTATCTGTGGTTTACATTTATGCATCTGATCATCTGTACATGTAATAAGTGTTTATGAATACTTAATATATGTAAATTATAGGAAAGCTCGTTATTTAAAAAATATCAGTTCCTTTTAAAATTCTGCAATAATAAATTAACGTTCGGTATATCTGATTTGCTTACGATATGGTTATATGGACTTCGCGGGGAATGAATGAAAGACCTTATCACAGCGAAACTCGATAAAATCTCGACACATGCCACTAGCTTTATTATAATGCAAAAGTCTTCGATCGTCCGGCGCAAGGAGAGAAACCGAGGCGCGTGAGGTCGCGTTCGAAGGGGAAGATGACCGGCTGTGAATTTATGTGATTTGAGACCGTAGTGTATATATGTAGGTATATAGAGGTAGGTGGGAAACACCCTCACCTGGCTCGTCGGCCACGTGCTTGTACGGTATCCCTGGACGCGGATAATTACAGGCCACGATAGGATGGATGTGTGTCGGGCGGGTTCGCGTTATCTCGCACTTGCCCGCCTACGACTGAATCGGCTGGACTTTATTCCCTATTGTCCATGGGGTTATCACGGGGATGAGCTCGAGAGCATAAGAATGTATCGCGAATACTCGGACATCCACCTGGAGACCCGAGCGATGGGAAAAATATGCATTCCGCTTTTTGATCCCCCTCGCAATAATACAACGGGAAGGATAAATTTAGGATACTTTTTTCATCAGAATATTTCGTATATTTTGAATTCTTGCAGGAAAATTAAACGAAGTGTGTCATTTGGTATTTACGACACATAAGAGGCATTCAATAATGTGTTGGTTGGTAATTTTGCAAAGTTGTATATCAAAATATAATGTCTTTTGTCAACATATTTTCTTATGACGTTATTTGTTAAATAAATAATTTACCAGTTTTAATTTCTATACGCACAAATTAGCGACCCGCTTGCGATTAAATTTATTATTTACCCGTTACGGTATAAAGGTATCATGTATTGAAAATAAAATTAAATGCAGTTTTCATTAAAGCATTAAAGTACGTACAGGTATGCCTTACATTATCATGTACATTGAATAAAAAATTAAATTTAATTAAATCATTATTTAGAATTCTCGTAACGAAATATTACAGCGATTAAACGCACCAAAACATTTCATCGAGCAAGAACTAAAAGTTTGATTAATCGACGACGAATAAAACAAAGATCCTTCGCTTCTTCTGACACAAAAATATATTTTATTATCGTCATCCAGGAAGAAACTGTAAAGCAGTCGCGTAATATTTGAAAAATATATATAAACGAAAAAAAAAATGATCCGCTCTTGTGCAGTAGAATATTCAATAAATTCAGCTCGGAATAAAATTATTGAATGAAATAGATTTCCTCCGCGATATGTTAATTATTCCACATTAATTATTCCAGTAGATCGAGCACTTTGACAATTATAATAAAGTTCGACAATTATTTGCTTCTATACGGATTTATATTTTAAAGAAACGCGCGTTATAATTGAATGTACATTAACTCATTAATTTCCGCGCAAACTTTATGGCTCGTTAACTTTAGTTGATAATTTATTTTACACAAACGCACGAAATACATTATATACCCTATACGCATATATATCGAGTTCTTTCTTTTTTCGACGCTTTCCCTGCGAGTATTAAATCAGACATCACCAAAGCCGCGTTTAATGCATTTCCGTCACTGAAAAGAAAAATAAAAGAAGTGAAAATAACAAAAAAGGATAAGAATCGCGATTTATCAAACTTTCGTCGGCATCGTAGATCGCTCCATTCCGACCAACTTTTCGCCTCCTATCAGAATCAACTCGACGTAGGCGGCTGTAAATCGTCATAATTTCTAAACCGATTTAATTATCGGTCCGTAGCAACAAAACCGAATGACGCATTTCTAACCGTGCATCGATAATGATCGCACTAAATCGCAAGCACACGGGTGCGCCCGAGTATAGTATATACGTGTACACTATACGAGAGTTGGCACCTCTATATACGCACGGCATTCGTTATTAGGATGGAATTGCGCGGTGAAATAAAGTAGCTCTTATTGCTATCACTGTTCTCTCATATAATTATAATTACCACGAAAGCGGACTCGAAGTAATTTTACAATTCTTTTAACTGCCGATCGTAAAGAGGCGGCTTTCAGCGAGCTTTCGATATTTCTTTTGCGAGGCCGGCGATGTACAAATAATGATTCCTGCCGACCTTTTTTGCCGCATTGAGAAGACGGTGACACTGATGATACGGCGATTACCGATTTGACCAGTTCTGCGCTGATTACGATCGTTGGGAGTTGTAAAAATAACCAAGTATAAATTCATACGCACAATAACATTAATTAATTATACTTTAAACCAAGTTATTATACTTGGGTTCTTGAATTTTAAGTATTCCTACGGACAATGTGTTAATGGTACATTAAAGGTTATCAGAAAGAGATTAGTATATTTTCCCTTACGACATTCATTCAAATTTATTATTGTGTTTAAAAATTATATATTCAGTTATTATAAATGTACAACTATTATTTTGGAGCAGAATTAATCTGACTTATTTTTGCGATCAAAACAATGTTTCGTTCTTATAATGAGATCAATGATTCTCAGATACAATTTCTTCTTTTTTTAATATCTGTTTATACTCACCTGTAATATGCACAACTTACATTCATTAAAGTGATGTTTGGCGAGTTAATAACATTTATCTTTCCTTTTTCTAACTCATATTAAATTTTGCCTGTTTTTATGTATAATTACAAGCCTTTTCTGTAAACGTAGTTGTTGAATTAATTACGTTTTCTATTGATACAGATTTTAAACTTTAGTTAACCTTTGGTACAGTCAGCAAAATTTTCGTACGCTTTCATATTACTTACATCGTCTTCCATCAGGTGGTTTCTTTTATAAACTTTTGTAAATTGAACTAAATTTTATAAACTCTCGATCAATTCACATTTTTTGATTTTATTTTTGTTAATTCTGATAAACTTTTATGATCCTTTGTTATTTTTCAAATTTTCGGAATAAAGTTTCCAATGTTTATCGATTTGTACAAATTATTACCATTTTTAATATAGCAATATAAATTTCATCAAGTTTGTTACAAAGTTATTTTTTAATTCAAGTATGGTCAATTTTAAGAAAAGACATTTTATGGCTGAAAATGGCTTAGAATCATATGAAAAGTAAGTGTACATATTTTTTTCGGAATTTTTAGAGACGTTTCTGGATTCAATGGTTTTGGTTTTGCCAATAAACTCAAAATAGGCTTCAAAAATTTCGAAAAAATTTACTTATGCTCTTTAAATGGTCTACCCACACAACTCAATAGGTCCCGGGATGTCTTGAGAAGCTACCGAAAAGCTCCTCAGGTAACAAAAAAAAAAACTGACATTTGGACGTCCTCAGGAGCTTCTCTGGACATCTCGGGACGGATTGTGTTGTGTGGGTAAAGGCTTTTTCGACATATAAGATTCGTTATTTTGAACTGGTGAAGTTCAAATTACACGATTTTGAGGTGTTTTATGTAAAATTAGTATATTTAAACGTACAAATAAAAGTGTCATGTCGTATGCAGAAAACAGGAAGAGTATAATTTAAAATTGTCGGTTATGGATCTTTTTCCTAGGTTTTGTTAACAAATTGGCATTTCACTGAACTTCGAGTAAGCGAAATATTCATTGACCAGTTATTGTACCCTTCTTACACTATCCATTTCTCCTATGCCTTTAACATGGTAAATATCTGAACTGTCTAAGAATTGGCTAAGAAATGTTTTCATTTCTACCAGGGTATGTATGCCTCGTTTACAAATTTCAATACATTAGATATACACATATATAAAAAATGTAATCTTACAAAAAGTATTTCGTTTAAAATGTCATATTATTTTTAATACTTATAATAAATCACGGAAATCCGGAAATTACGAAATTTTCTTCCTGTTTTTTGAAAGTTTACTTTATTTTTACAAAGTAATCTAATAGGTTAACGGCTATCAGCCCACATTTAGAAATTAGCATGTTGCATGTTTGCTTCTACTTGCATTTATAGTGTTTAATTAATTATCAATTTACGCATAGATCATAAAGCGTTCTCCCTTCTAAAATACATTTGGTTTCTTTTATGAGAAAGTACGTTCGGCCTTGTACAGGAAACGTTGTAGTGCGATAAATGAACATTAAACAATTTCAAATCATCGACTTAAGCACGAATTAAGATAATGCTGAACCATAAGGTTCAAATGTTGGAGAAAACTGACACTACGAAGAAAATTTCAATTTATTTATTTTCCAAGTTTCATAAATAATTTTTCAAATCCAGATCAACATTTGGTATAACGACTATTCCGTAATACATTTTTCTTGAAACTTGTACATGATGATAGATTAGAAGGTAATAATTAATTTGAAATTATCCCTGGTAGAAAATTTAACATGGCCTTTCCATAATGGCCATGGCTCCAGAAGATGGCTCTCGCGAGGCCAGGTCCATTTTTCTACCAGGGTATATATTATGTCATAGAAGTCCATTCCCCTAATGTGAGTCAGAGCCCATATGGTAATACAACTTTGTTCATTCGGAATTACCGAAATAGATATCCATTAACAAATTACTTTTTTTGGTTTGTTTAAAAATAAGCGTCATCTATGGCGAAATTAAATTCGTTGGGTAGAATTTATAAGGTGGTAATTTTCGATTAACAAATTAGTCCATTCGTCCTTGACCGAAAATTGGATGTGATCAGTCAACTCTCATTTACGTCTATTGTAGATCCATTGCACGTCGATGTTGTGGGCCCATTATCCGTACACATTAGTGCAGCTAATGGACGTCTTCGCCAGTGACATATGGACGTACATTGGACATATCCATTGTCCCTCGTCTGGATGTACAGTGGACGTCGAATGGACGTAATTGTGCTATTTGGGTAAGCCCCGTCTTCCATGACTCAAAAGAACAGTGGGTCAACTATACAGGTACACATTCCATCAAATTGTCATGGATGATCATGGATGACCACTCAAAAACAGATTATAAATATGAAAATTTATATGAAAATTCTCACAAATTATATAATATAAAATTTGACAACCGTTGAAGCATTAAAAAACTAATAATATTATATATTATTTCTAAAAGAGAAAACAAAGTATAAATGACGTATTAAATTTTGCATCTTCCATATAGGTTCACCGCCGTAATTATGATTGGATCGACAAGCCTCGATCGGGCATATCTTTTAATCCGATGCGTGATCGACTCTCATCGGGAAAATCTCCTAGGTCGAGTCTCCGCGGCGGAAATCATGGAGTTATGCGGAACGAAGGAAGAAGGCTGCGTGCGTGGTGAGGGGCGTATATAACGGGCGATATTTATTGCACCGCGGCGATTAGCCGGCGTATATAGTGATCGTGCGATCGCGCGAGATAGCTCAAGAGTTATATCGTCTTTCACATTGACGCGAGGAACGAACCGCGGCCGGGAAAAGTATTGAATTAGGCGTGAGTCTATAGGAGAAATATGATTATTGCATTCGATTCTTCGATTTTTGCGTTACTTTCCTAAAGAATAATAATGGAAAAACGACGTAACGATCAATTATTCACGCAACAATACTGTAATGCCGTATATATTAGCGCGTGCATAATAGGTACGTGCTAAGTTTTGATGGATGTAATAAAAATGTAAAAGTATGCACATGTTTTATCGACAAAATAATTAACACGTAAAAATGTATGCAGTCATTAATACTATTCATTGCATTCTACATATATATTGCATGCTTTTTTTATAGTGAAATAATTTTCTAGTTTACCGTGTGTAATTGATAAAAATTGATTTAATGAAAAGTGGAGAAAAATACAATGTAATAGTTTTAATAGACAAAGGCTCGTAGACGATCGAGAGAGGGAGCAATCGTCAGTACCCTATATACTGTTCTGTAGGAGCAAAATAAGAGCACGTCATTGCCATGCGATTTTAAAAATATGTCAACTTTTCGGAAGTTAAAAATTAGATTGAAAAACACTGAATACGAAGCCTATACTATATAGCATAGAAAATAGAAAACTAATGAAATTCCTCATCAGTAAATGAAGAGAGCAAGAGAATATTATACAAATAAAGTGACGTTTCTGAGCTGACGGTAACGTTACTCTATAGCCGCATAAACGAAAGGATAAATAGTAAAAAAGAGAAATATAATTATAATTGCAAAATCAATCTCATTACTCTTGGCATGGAAATGGTGCGTGCACCGCTTGCATGTAGAAATATATTACAGGTTGCATTTCCGTAATTTATAAGTCGACCCATGCCCAGGCCGGGCATCGAAATGTAGAAAACGACGAGTCGGATTAGAAAAAGAGAGACGTCCGTTCGTTACTCCTCCTTTGAATTATCAAGCAGTCTGATAATCCGGACTATGCACCTCCGCCTTCGCATCATTCACGCCTCTCTAGCATCGCCCGGGGTAGAGGAGGATCTCCTTTCTCCCTCTCTGCCGCTTGCTCACTAGCTTCATATCTCATTCTTATACGGAGTGGTCGCGCGGTCCATCATCCAGCCGACGGATTTCCAATCTGCCTCTCCAGAGTCCATCCGTGTGTACGTCGGTCTCAAACCAGAGGGGAGAAAGATCTGCAACAGAAAAAGGAGAAAGAAAGAGGAACGACTGGATTCAATGGGAGTGCAAGATAAGGTAATGAAAGTATAAGGAATAATATCGATGGAATAAAACCGCAATTCGAATATAGCGAAAGAAAACACGCAGCAAAGAAATATATCTCATAATTAATACGGAGTTAATCGAAGGGAGATACGATCGAAAGTGAGATAATAATCGAAGGGAGATAATCGCGTACGAGGAGTGAGGCGAGGTAGATCGTGAGAAAGTGACTACTAAACGGCGAAAAAAGACGGACGTTTCGAAAAAGTCGATGATTAGGTGCGACTGGTTGCTCGCGGTACGAGAACTATCCGTACCGCGCGGTGATGAATTGCAGGACTTAATTAATGTGATAACGGTTCAATTTATATTAAAATTGCTAAAGAAGCATTAGGTCTATTAATGATAGATAAGCCAATCAAACTGTCACGTGGTGTATATATTGATACATCAAACGGTAAGGCACAAAGAATACACGGAGTATAGGGAACATTGTCTGACAGCATGAAACCTCGGTTCATAATTAGGCAAAGTCAAGATTTAATCGTGTTTAATATTTGTTATTATTTCGAGTTTTACAACTTTAATAAATAAAAATATAAAATCAAGTTTTTGAAAAATCTATAGTTTTTTTTTTTGTTTGATACATTGATGATTCATTGTTTTGTTTGTTATTTGTTTCTATGAAAATATTAAATTATTTTCAAGAATTCTGACAAGAATTCACCTTCAACTTTTTTTTTCTAAATGATCTATTTCTAACAGATGCACGACACTTGCAGAAAAAAAAAAAATAAATAAATAAAATAAAAATAATAATAAAAATAAAAATAAAATAAAAAAATAAATAAAATTGAAAAAATACTTCTATTAATGATTACAAATCAGATGCTCAACATAATGGCATGAAATATTCCATATAACCCCTTAAGAGATTGACGCTGTGAAATTTAATTAGAGCAGATTCACCAAAATTGTGTTCCATTTGTGAGTTTTTTTCACTTTCTGTTACCTTCTATTTGTTCGCCTATTTTTGCCCCAGTCAATTTTCATCTTCATTCATAGATCCCTATTAATCCAATATAATTAAACGGTAGCAGAACATGTCATTGTCGACTCGACGTCCACGAACAATAAACAACGCACTATGTGCCAAGTGAGGGAAATGAGACTTTCCGTACACGTATATGGTCATCTCGACACAAGCTATACTCAGATCTAAAAAAACATTAAAACTTTACCGTAATTAATGACAAATTTTTGAGAAACTATTAACGGAAAAAGTTTAACCCCGTACAATTCCGGCTAATGCGTGACGTTATCCGATTTGTACGTCCTCGCTTTGCAGCACATCTTTAGCCAACCAAATGCTGAAATATTATTACGCTTGATGTCCAAAACGCATCCCCCCTCCTCCCACCTTCGATTTCATCAAAAATATAAATCTCCGCAAACGTCACGAGTGCGGCAAATATTCAAGAGGGGCTATAAGTCAAAAGCAAGCCTCTTTAAAAATAGCCGCACTTTGAGGGCCATATAGGCGTCTCTAATAGAAACGTGTTAGGAGGTAGCCCTGTGAAGATTATAAACGTAGCATATCGCGAGCAACCGCGCGGCGTCGCACCGAATCACTTCAGCGTATGAATTATTTGACCGGAAGCGAAGATTTTTGGCGTTGCCTAGTATATGACGAGCTAAGGAGATCATCGAGGTGGCGCATGCGCACGCTGGGCCGGATTAAGCAGCTACCCCCAACGGCTCGGCCTATCGACTCTATTTAAATACACGTCAGTGTCGGGTGAGTTATAGGACGGGCCGCGTGATTTGTGACGAACGCGCACTGCCATTAATTACGGCGCAGCATCTTTCCTCGCCCTTGCATATATGTATATACGGGTCTTCGCCTCTCCTCCCCGTGCGTCTCGCGCGCCACTCTCCTGCGCAGGGAAGTCGCGCGATATTATGTACGGCTTGATATCGCGATGCGATGGTCTTTTTAATCATAAATATTTATGAATCGAATTGCGTAACGAAACGGCCACCGCTGCCGAAAATTATGGCTTGCGGCTAAACAAATGTTTGCATTTCGATGAATAATATTAGTAATGAAGTTTCACTCACCATTTATGGCTGGTCAGATCTATATATACTGTCTGACTGAAGTTTTCTACGTTAAAATTGAGCTTTTTCTATTTCAAGCTCTACAATAATCTGTTATAAGAGTATAAAAGTTGCTGTATTCTCAGTATACCACAAGAATAGCCCATCGTCTATTCCTTATGCTAGAATGACATTAAGATTAGGTTAGGATAGATTGGCTTGGATTAGGATAGGTTAGGTTAGGTCAGGAGATAATGGGTATTATAGGAACTAATACAACTAGCATGCACTTTAGCACGGCGTCTGTATTATTTTTCTAAAGCCACGCAGTGAATTGATCCTTACTAGCTTCCGCATACATTTCCTACTCAAGAAGGGTACCATTAGTACTATCATTTCAGCGCAGACCCGTTAAATCATGGAAGTCGACTAAATTCAAAAAATACAAGCTTATCACCAGTTCAGCATGTATATGGTTAATCCAGTACATTGTTAAGGATGTCCTTATCTCATCGTCATCGCGTCAGCGTCACTTCATGATTGTTCAACAATACCAAGTTCATCAAAAGTCTATATATATATATATATATATATATATATAGAGAAATTGTAATGCGTATAGGTTTATATATAATCAAGATTATCTTAACTTTTCGTTCCAGAATCTTTCATCCACAACTGTAAAGTGTTAATCACCTCTTTATCCGAACCATCCGCAGCACGGTCACAGGGACCGTGTTCCTACTAAGGCATGGTCGCACTCGGAAGAGCATTTGGGAACCCATGCAGCGAGTTGGAGAGCGGAGCATATTTTTTACGC
This sequence comes from Trichopria nigra, assembly GCA_030522945.1. Taxonomy (NCBI): domain Eukaryota; kingdom Metazoa; phylum Arthropoda; class Insecta; order Hymenoptera; family Diapriidae; genus Trichopria; species Trichopria nigra. The sequence continues at coordinate 43,473 of JAPYZR010000254.1, read as the reverse complement.
GAAAGCTCAAAAGTGCGACACAGTTCTCGTGAAAAGTATGATAGGACGAGAAAGGGAGAGCAAGCGAGCGAAAACGTGGATGATTATGCGGACCGTTTATTCGATAAAGGCTCGAAGCTAACGTGGCGGTGAAGGAGGAACGGGCGGGGGGGGGGGGGGGTCGGCAACAACGACAACGACAACGAAGGCAGCAGAAGCAGCAGTAGCAGTCGCCGAGATCTATGGCCCTGTAATATTCTATGAGCAATATTTACGGGCGTCGAGATAAGTGCGAATGTTTGCCTCGGCTTCGGGCGAAGCTCCGCGGGAAGGGTCGCGCTTACGTTCGCTCGCGAGAGTGAAACAGGAAAGGAAGGAGACCGGGAGTTCCTCGTGACAAACGCGTTTTACCGGGCGTTTTCGGCCTTTCGTTTTCACTGTCTGTATGAATAATAATCATAATTCACGATTAACGTCGCCGATATTGGGAATCGTCGAGTGCCCTTTTATTATGAGAGCAAGCGCCACGGCGAAACGCGCACGGCGACGGCTAGTTGAGGACGCATATTTATCACTTATTACTGGCAACTTATCACGAAGATGTATTTCTCCACAGATTTCGTGACGGCGGGAGAACTACTTCTGAGTGTGTTTGCCATAAACAAAGTATACGTGCGATTGTACTTTACGTATAGGACCGCTGGAAATTTCCGTCCTGATCTTCCTCTAAGCTACTAAACGAGACTTCAGCTAGTATTAGCAAAGCTAGTATAGTAGTCATCTGTGTTTCGATTGATATAGAAAATAATCAGTCGTTCTCTCTACTCCAGGATATGACAGTCTTTGCATATCACATTCGTGTTGAACAGCTTATTCACAATCATCACGTCCTATCACTATTTTTCAGGACCTGCCCGTAGATATCATTTCAATGTAGCTGCATTATTTTCTCACGTTCTTATCCGTCACAGCGAAATCTGGACTATGAATTCATTAGTTCGCTATCATATTATATCACGACACTATTGTTACTGTAACACGACATAACGTGTCAGCATTCTAATAAATTACTTACTACATTTTAAGCATATATTCGCCGTTTATATCATTTCATTTTTCTGACACTTTTATCTTGCTTCATCTCGACAGAGCAGCAACAGGGTTGGTGGTTTTATTTTAAGACATCATATTCTCTGGATATTATCAGGAGTACCATCACTTCCTTATGATACTTTCATAAAATTATAGGCACCGTCATCTCGTCACAACGATATCTCTCACTACATCGCTGTCTTAACATTTAGCCCATAAATTCATCATAATATGACAGGGGCCAACATCTAATCATGACAGTGGATAACGACATATTAGGATTTTTTACGTTCCGCCATTATTACTTTATCCATTTCATATTGATGTTAGTCAATATGAGGACAATAGACGATTTGAAGTCTATTATCTTATGTTAGCATAGGAGTATAATCAGCGTAACCTCATCAAAATAGTCACAATTTCAGTACGTTATCGCGGGTTGCATTTCATCACTAATATGAAATTATGAAATTGCAATGATAGATATCATCATCTCGATAATGAAAAATGTTCCTGTACTACCATCATGATTCCATCTGGCTTATCATTGCTTTATTCTGATGTCAATGATATAATATAATATAACACTACACGATGATTACTTATACTAACATAATCTCATTAAGACTGAAATCTATTTGATCAGTGATGAACAATGGAATCGTTATCATAGTTTCCTATAATAAGGGTCTTGCTATTTTGAGCAGTGACATGGTCTTCATGTATGTGATTTTTTATATTTATCAGTTATCCCAAGAATTATATAGCGTATATAATGTAATGGACTCGTTGATAAATAACGAGTCATGAAAATATTCGTTCGACTGCGAAATCTTGCAATCAATTCGTTTGCCGATAAACAGAATGCGATAAATAATTGTAAAACATGCCTAACGATAAATTAAACATTTTTAATTTAATTGCATCTCAATTAAAAATAATTAATGTACGTATTATTTATCGCTGCCCGGCTGATAATTAACGTTCCCGTTTGTTAAGATAGGCTAACGTCCATCTCGAAGTTTGGAGGGACTCGCCAGCTCGGAGAATTTACGAGAGGCAGGCCTTTCGCGTCTTCGCGCGGGATTATCAATTACCGATTATCGATTGAGACAGTTCGATTTTCGTGGACGCCGTTACTAGATGCAGGACCTGCTTCGGTGCCAGACCGTATCGTAGTATGTACGGCGGGATCCTCGCAGCATCCTCATCCTCCGACATCGAAAAGCTAGTATTTATAGCTCCATTAAGGACGGGACTAAATCATCGCGGCAGCCGCAACTTTGTTGTATCATCCTGCGGAGCCGGCCGTAGGTTCGCTGGCCATGCACTCGATACCTTCCCCTTGCTCGATCCCAAGAGCAGTGCACGCCCGAGAGGGAAAGAGAAAGAAAGAGAGAGAGAGAGAGAGAGAGAGAGAGAGAGAGAGAGAGAGAGAGCCCTCTCGTCTAATATTTCGTTTCTGCACGCTCTACTGGGCGCCCCTGTAAATTTCGATTGTATTCAATATCCAGTTAAGGGAAATGATGAAGAAGAGCGACGAAGAATAAAAAACGCAGATATTTAGGACGGTGTAGGGGGGGAGAACGTCGAGTTAAATCATAATTTTTTATCGATTTTACCGATCGCGATATTGGCGAAATTTACAACCGCCGGAGTTTCCGATACACGACGATGGCTGCGTAATGTGGATAAGAACTTTTCAAGAATCGTCCGTGGTTTTATTTCGAATCGTCGATGCGAATGGACTCCGATGTCGTAATTAATGAGGCACCTGCATTTCGGAAATAATAAGTCTTTTCTAGAAGTACTAGCTATAATTCGCAATTTTTCGTTTGTATTTTTTGCCCATCTTCCGTTTCTGGTGTGTGTGTTTATGTCGGGTTGATTCGTACGATTTCTACTCAAATTACACGCGATCTTTTAGTGAAGAAATAAATTCTATATTTATGTGAAAAATATAGGATAATTATTCTGAACATATACAAAACACGAATTATTTTCCTCTATATACGTATAGAAGTTTTTTCCGTTGAGTAAATTTATAGGTTGTTGGTTCATTCAAATCTTTGGAGGACAATCAATGGTATAGATGAAAGTTACTAACCGTTTTAATTCTGGTGCATAATCAATCGATGATGGTGCATTTCTGGCACGTTACTCGATTTTCACTTCATAAATAAAATTCAAAATACTCTTCAATTAAATAAATAAAAACAATAAAAGAGTTCCCATCACTTCCAAGAAAAGTGCACACAATCCCACAATGTCTCTATCCGCACATTTAGCAATGTTTAGACTCGCCGGTAGGTCAGAAAAGAAAGAATAAAATGAAAACGTAGAAGGAACGCTCTTTGAAAAGATTAAACGCCGGTCTTCCTCCCTTGGCGAAGACGTATCTCAAGAACGCGCCCATAAAGAGACTCTCGCGAGTGGACTAGTTAACGACGAAGGCCCGTGAGAGACACGGAGAAGATGTGCAGGAAGCCAATTTTCGGCCATTAGAGGGCAGGTTCGCCAACGAAGGGGATTCGTCCTGGTGACACGCCGGTGGCAGGATATCGCGGTCCATCAGGTTCTTTAGTGTTGGCAACAACGTCGAGCACGGCGGCCACCGTCAGCGGCATACATTACGGCACGCATTTACTTCGGCTTACAACGCATCTCGATCTTCGACGATGCGTGTGTGTAGTTTCTATTTATCGTTGGTGCTTTTTTTTTGTTCTTCCCTATCCTCCGCCCATCTCACTTGGAAATAAACTTCACTCATTTCCTTTGCGGCGTCCTTCACTTTCGATCGGGTGGTGTTCTGCATCTGGCCTTGGGACCTATTAATGAGAAGTCCCCGTGACATTTACTTTGAAATCTTGCGACTCGTGTGTATAGATTTTTGTTCCTTTTGTTCTGCATACGATTCGTATATGATGTGTCTTCGTACTTAATTTGAACTTAATTTATATATTTAGGGATGAACTCGTTTATAATCAAAGCAAACAGCACACTGCAGTATACGTCCATTTTACGCCCATATATCCATTGACGAAAGATGGTCGTAATATTGATGTCCACATTTCGACTATTAAGATTATTTGTTCGTGGTCGTAAATTGGACGTAAAAGAGACGTTTATCGTAAGCACAATCATGGGCGTCCATTCGTTGCCCCCTCAAAGAGTTTCTTAGCGATGTTTATAAAATTGTGATGTATTACATGAACGCGTTTATTGGACCTTCAATAGGATGAATATTGAATGAAAATTGGACATATGTTGAACTGTATATTAATGTCCAAAGGCTGTCTGCGGAAGGTTCATATGTGGACGTAATACTACATAGGACATATATGCATCAGGTCCACGTAAACATCCTTATCAATTTTGAATATTTGGAAATTGCATACATAAAAAATAACAGAATGAATAAGAAATAAATGAACAAGAGTCGGATTACCGTGAATTCGAAGTGGTTTTTGTTGCCTTGGCACTTTCATCCTTTTGCGCAATGGTGATGTGCGTGTCCCGAAGAGATCACGGAGACACACCTGAAACAACGGTGTCACCACCGTTCACGAACCCTTGTTCCTGCACTGATGTACGTTCATTCGCAAGAAACTTCGACGTGCCATGTGATAAGCCGAAGTCTTGACTTCGCTTTTCTTCGTTTTCTTCGCGTCAGGGCATCACCATTCATTAGCCGATACCTTATCTGGGATTCTTTATCCCGCGCTTCCTTTTATTTTTAACGAGAGATTTCCACAGCTGTCTTTCTTTCTTCGCGTTGCAAAACGAAATTCTTACATTCGTCTCGCTGCGATGTAACCGATAGGAACCATGTATCGGTTACGCGAAGTTTCTTTATTTCATTTTTTATTTTCAACATCACGATACAAAAAAGAAGTATTTTCTGCACATGATGCATTTTTGTAAAGTCAGCAATCAAGGCTTACGCAATATTCCATAAATCGATTTATTTATTTATCGTTTAATTTCCAGTTACAAACATGCGATAATAATCGATATTCTTACATTAAATATCCCAGGACTGAGAAACATTGTTTGTCCATTTTCTTTGTACTGCAGTCGGAATAAATGCAGCGAATGCAATTCATTACCATACTTATGCAGGCAGAAGCATAAAATGCATCGATAAACGGCTTTCCGAAGCACTTCAAGCAGACAACAAACGCCAAGAAATGCCAATATTTACGAAAATTTTTCAGCGAATCCTTCCCTTAAAAGGTACCCGAGTTACTTCCGGAGCTCGCCATCAGAATCTGTTTTTTATTGCCGCGAAGCCGATATTCCCTTCGTCCCTTACCCGCGGCCCCTTCTCAATAGGCGACTTGGAGCTGATTTATAATTGTGTTTTCCTACATTCATTCCCTCTCCTTCCATTCCATTCCATTGATTTCTAGTAAATGTAAATGCCATTAGGTCCCGAGGGATCATTACCATTAGGTGCGTGTCGATCGCCGTATAGAATCCGCGTGTCCGCGCTTGAATCCTTTCGCATCCGGCTGGTTTCAGCTTGCCGGCGTTGCCCTGTACTGAACGAGAGAGAGAAAAAGTGAGACGGCACGAGATGGCGAAAAAGAGAAAAAGACGCGGCGCGATAGAGGGAGATTTCCTTCGATCGGACCTGGCTACGAAGGAGGATCGTATCATAAAATGCTCATTTTATTTACACGCGCGCGGACGCGTATACATATTTATCGCGCAGAACATTCCGCCGGGACATAAGTATGCCGAGAGCGGGCTATGCCGTTAATAACGCCCTTAATCCGATCCCGTATACGCGGGCATTTTTGCGAAATTCTTTTTTATAACAAGTGCACTGACTGCGCCGAGACGCAATCGGATACGTGCCGAAAACTGATTTCGATACTCGCTTTATCAGCCACCCTCGAGTTATGGAGGGTGAGATAACTTTTGAACTGGCGGGAGACAACTTTACCATCCGAGTTTCCAACCTGCCTATATCGATTTATTCAGTTTTGAGAATATTTAACATCGAGATGTACCGCATTACGTCGCTGCGGTATACTGAATCCAATCTCAAGTGATAAGTTTCAATCGAAGCCTCTTTTTTTCGAAACTTTTTTCAAATCGTATAACGTACACGCATCCATAATTCAATCCACATAAGTCTGCAATAGAAACTCTAATTAAATATTTTATCGTGATTTGATACTGTGCTAAATTGAAACGTAAAATATATATTATACATTTCTATATTGACGATACATCTAAACTGGTAATAAACATTTGGGATTTAGTATTTAAAAATAATACCGGAACCTTAATTCATTCGTTCTATATAAGAGTGAATTATTCATTGTTTCAATAACTGTCAGTTTTCGAAGTTTTAATTTAAGTTTTAATCTTGACGAAGTAACACTTTAAATTTCTCTCTTCATTCTTTATTGGTATTTAAGCAACTTGTAATTTTTTGGACTGAATCCAGACAAATCAACTTTTGTCTATTATTTTTAAAAGTTTTATGCTCTAATTGTTTCCTAGAAAAAGTCCCCCTTCCAATTTTGATTACGAAGAATTTCACAATGTCGATCCCTTAGAAGAACTCGTCATTCTAAAACGAGTGACATTTTGTGTATTCTTCATATCGTCCCCTCGATTCAACAATAACAATCGAAAAAAATTTTAATTTAAAAATTGTTTTAAATAATAATGAAAAGAGTACTGGCTGCCTTTCAAGCAAAACTAGAAAAAATTTACGTTTGTAAATATAATTAGAGTCGTATCATTTTGATTTCGAAAACTCTCTCTCTCTCTCTCTATATATATATATATATATTGAAATCAATGCATTTACATTTTGTGCGTACCTTTAGAGAGTTGTAATTGAGTAATCGAAATGTCATCCTCTAATCGTGAATTTTACGTACTTTAGCGCGATTGACCGGCAGTGCAAAAAAAAATGTATAGTTAACATCAAAAATAAATTCAATTAGAATACAAGTGTATATAGTAGTCTGTTACGTGTATACTTTAAGAATATTATTCAGTGCCCCGATGGCACTGGAACCGTACATAATTGCGACCCTCCAAGTTGCATTTCAATGAAAATTTTAATAAATTCTGCAGAGATAAAACAAAGATAAAAGTAATGATATTCATAATTAGATTATTATGTGCATGTGACCAAAGGCAATCCCGATAATAGGGTGAAGTTTACGTCAGCCGTTTATGAACTTGCTGAAAATGTGCATGACAAAATTATCTTCTTACCGATTCAATAATTGTAATTTAAGTATAACGCTCACTTAGTCCGAATGACGCTAAAAGTTTAAGTGCAAGTGAAACTTTCTCGTTTTTAATGGTTAACAATATACACGACTCCGTAATTATTTCGAAGGCGTGCGTAGGCTACTCTAGATATTGATTTATATACATTTCGAAAACATGACATGTATTATATATATACTTTCTGTAATATTTTAAAACAATTTAACGATTTTTTTGGAATATGTGATTATTATTTGCAGATTTTGGATCCTTTTTTGGTTTTACGAAAATGGATCTGGGAATAAATAATAAACTTCGATTTATGAAAGAATTTAAAACTTCACGTTTTTATTATCTTGAGTAATGTGTCACTATATCCCTACAAATATAACTTTTTTTTTAATATAAAATACAACTTTTTTCTAACAAGTTTTACCCTTCTTTCGACAAATTTTAAGTGAATTTTCCTTCAAGTGAGCAATTTCTCAAAGAGAGAATTTTCATTCCATGCGGTTTGCAATTTTATCCTATTGGAGTGATGTTATATATACTCTCTAAACTTAGACTTTCTTAAATTTTGTTTAATATTTTCACACTTTGCACACTGAGATTTCACTCCAACAAATTTAGAGAATACATCTGTAAATATATAATGTAGAATTTTGTACTTTTTTCTTGATTCAAATTTTTCTGAATTTTTTTTTTTTTTTTTTTTGTTTTTGTGCATTAAATTGCAATAATTTCTTCATTCATTGTTTTAAACTTTTTTCCGTGTTTCCAGTTCATTTAAATCAAAATGTCTTCTTATTTGATTCAACGGTTTCAACCAGATAACATCTGCAAATCTACAAGTTATCGCGTTACTGAAGTGAGACACGTTGGAGTCCAACGGATATTATAAAAAATATATTTTATATAATTTTTTTTTTTTATTCGATTTTCTTTTGATTTTGCATAAGGAACGTAGAAAGCAAGAGAAATAATGTTTTTAATCGTTTTGGGTGGGGATTTCATCAAATTTAACAGGAGTTTATGTATTTCTTTTTTGTTGAACTCCAAAGTTTTGAACTTTACACAATATGAATCATCCGCGTGATATTAATATAAACCCTTATTGATGTTCACGTTTCAAACAAGTGCTTAAACATATTTTAACATATATATTGAAAAGATCATTAATACATACACGTATATATTATTCAATCATTCTCAAACTCTCCGCAAATAAAATGATATATATAATTATATAATTAATAATAATAAAATTAAAAACGTTCTCCAACTACAATAGATACGCGGCAATGGTCGCGAAGAAAAATACAATCAGATGAAAATATACGCATCGCAGATAGTGCTGAAACTATCAGCAAGCGTGAGATCTGGGGTAAGGTGAGCGGCGCAAGAGGGCGCGAAGAGGGCGAAGTGGCTATATAAGGGTAACCGTGGGTTTCAGGCGACACCGACACAACCAGGACTAAACAGCCATCTAAATGCATCCGAGGTAGCGCTTGCTGCCATTACGCCTGATGGACGCTTATTGACGAACGCTATAGCAGAGAAGCATGCCTTGGATACAGGACCGTCATGGAGATACTCCATGCTCTTGGTTGCAATCAACACATTGTCAAAGTCTGCCAGATATTTCGGAAAATACAAGTTTGGCCATTGTCATACTACTATTCATCGTGGTTAAACATTTTTAATTGTTAATTGTCAATGACAAACTTATGAAGCAAGCGGTAGTGATGGTACACAGTTTGTACCATAGCTCCTCAAAGGGATACTGAATTTTTAATCAACAATCAGTCGCAGTAGTGAGCAAACTATCGTATAGATGCATCCCGTTCTGGTTTTGTGTATTGCGGCGACGTATAATAAACCCTAGTGGCGTTCTATCATCGCGATATATCACATCGGCGCGAGGAGTAACGATATTAAATTACCCGATCGCAACATCGCGGGTCGTATTAAATTTAAGGCAGTAATTACGTATGACCCAAGTCACGTCGCCTTCTTCCAAGAATCGTTTATTAACGCGAATGTGACGTTTCCTCGGCAGTTTCGTTTCGACGCGGGGGCGGAAGTCACGGTAGCGCCTCCTCACCTTCGCGTCCCTTCCATCTCCGCGGCAGGATTATCACGTTATTTATGCGGCAATAATAACGAGTTAGTGTATGCGCGGGATGTGCTTTATATCCTCGCGAGCCATTAGGGTTAATATAGCGTAGGGCGTTCCTATATCTCCCTCTTTATCTCACTCCAGCTCTCTCTCTCTCTCTCTCTCTTTCTCCCTCTCTATATACCTCTCTTCATTTTGCGTTACTCTGCATCTGTCTCTTGTGTTCCTCATCTTATCCACAAGATCCCCCGCCCTGCCGCGCTATCTCCTCTTTATCCTGTCGTCTTCAGGGTTCCCGGAAATGCCCGTGCTCTTTGCCCTCGATCGACCATTCAGGAGGCGCCTCCTCGACAAGCAACTTTCGTCAGTTCGTCGTCAACAATGGCAACATGATGAAAACGTGATTTCTTTACCGTTGTTTATTTCAGTTTACTTCATTTTCTTCCGTCTGCTTTTTCGTCATGAATCTTTATCGACTGTTTTGAATCGAAATAAAATGATGGATTTTAGGAATTTTCATCGCACCATTAGTCAATTATTTTGATCATTTTTTGTTCAATTTTCTGGTTTGCCAGTTGTTTAGCCGTTGGATTACAACGTTCATTTCAATTTCTGTCAGTTTCCTGTGCATAATTTCGTCAGTTCCTTTGTCCCTTTCGTCAGTAATGTCGAGGGGCGTGTATGTGACTAAATTCAATACTTCGGTCTAACCTTCAGCGAAAGGGAGAAGTTTCGAAAATGTTTATTTCGCGATTTTAAAAAGGCTTAGATGAAAAAACATAATAACATCGACATACAATGAAGAAATAGATATTGTTAATGTCGTATGTTATTTCGATCAATTATATTTCTCACAATTCGCAGTATTGATATGAACCTTTATAAAATAGACGATTCGACCACTTATTAATGAAAAATATTTATAATAATGATGTTGATCGATTAATTATGAATTCTTCCAGACAATCAATTATGAAGCACGGCCATAGGCCGCGAACACGATATCCATCCAAGAGCAATTTGTGTATTCCAGATTTTTGTGATTTCAATCCTAATTCTAAGTGTAATTCTCCATCTATAGTTCTCCCTATTTCTCAACGGCCCCTATTTGCCTTCCTCTCACCCACAAACCACTCGTTGAAAGGCCGAACTTCAAAGTAGGAACTCATGTTGCGCCAGCTGATAGCCGACAATGCGTCACACCTTGTAATCAAGAATTGATAGGTTTGTTAGAAATCCACCTTTGATATAATCAAGTTTCGAGGGCAAACTTATTGGATCTTTTGCGATATTGATACATGAGTACGACACATCGCAACCATAAATGACCTCGACAATTCAATTGCAATATTCTCAGAATACGTTTTCTTCTTTTTTTTGTAAAATTTCATTTATTTGGATGATTATGTAACCAGATACTTTCGAGTATCTCTATCTTTCTGTCGATACTTTAAAATTCACCATGGACAACAATATTTTTAAAAGATTACTATTTAGAAAAAAAATTATATTTTCAATTACAATAATTCTCCGTCTAGGGCGGAAAGATGCCCATTATAACACGGTGATCATACAGTCCATTGAACAAGAAATGCAATTTGAAACGGATGATAAAATTGTAATAAAAACTGACCGATTCGTGATACACGCGGGTAATCGGGAATTTTCCGCCCACTTGTGAGACTCTGAGAATGAGAATTTTCGTGCAGAAATGAAAATTGACAAACAATCAAGTGATGATTTGTGAGAAATTCAATTCGATCATGTTCATGATATGCGTTGACGCATAAAATCGTCATGGATTATTAAAACGTTAGACGAATGTTTACACAAAACATATTGCAGACGTCTCGCAGATTTAAAGAAGGTCGCTGAGAATAAGAGCCTTCAGCCATTTCGTAAACGCGGTGACTTATCGTCCCGTTGCGATTATACGGGGAAAAACGCGAGACCACTGCATATTTCACGGATTCCAATTAAGAAAGCGTTAACCGCCGTCCATCCTTGAAGTCTCTATTCAGTCGTTAGCCGCGAAATTAATGTCCATCGGCGCGCGCGTAAACGTCGAGCGCAATTCAAGGTTGTTAAAAGCGACTCTCTTTTCCCTCGCATCCATTAAACGTCATAAAAGTCATTGGGGCCCACGATCCTAAAGAGACATGCACGAGCCTATATATACACGCGCTCGGTATATATGCGCATATGCAAAACGCGCACGAGCGCGTTTTGTATTTAAATTCCGCTCGTGGTCCGCTTCGGTGCGTGCGCAAGATTTATCGGCGAAAGCGCACTCTTGTGAAATAAAGAGGCACGTACGTCGCCGATAATGCGTCGAGCTGCCATCGCTGAGAGAGGGTTTACGCGTTGGCCTCCTCCGTGCACGAGTTGAGAACGATGGTCAGCAGCCATTCGGACATCAGACGAAACAAGGAGGATCGCCGGCACTTGATTGGTCGGCATCGATCTACTGGACAGCTCGCAATAGATCAACCGACGAGGCACTGACGCCATCGTGCCTTTGCTCTTTTACCCCTACCTGTTTCATTTCTACGAGTCCCTTTCCGATCATCGTTCCGCCGCTCCAAAGGGATACCAGTGCGCTGTGATGGCCTCGACTATATAGGTATTGAGAGTTACTTGAAAACAGATGGACTGACATTCGTTGATTTGTGTGCTAATAGGACGATAAAAACCGGTCATTGGATGTCATTGACAATATATACCTTGTCTGTTTTGTCTGATTGTCGGTAGACTATATCTGGTGATCATCCAGAATGACAATGATTCTACCATTATATGACGCCCTTTTTATTAATTTATCGGATGTCAAACTTGTTTTGAACGGAGACGTATAGTGTATAGCCTGCTCTTAGATTGTTGAAAAAGGAAGAGAAATAATAACAACCAAGAGAGGGTGTAATTCCGGTGGCATCGTGCACTTTTGGAAACTATTTGTCTTCCTAAAAGGTCGCTTCAAATCGTATCACATTTTTTTAGCCTATGTAGCCTATCCATATCATATACGTCATTGGTTTTGAAAGGTTATTTTTTGGTTTATTCTGATGTTATAGTATATAGATCAAGCGTCGGGGTACAAACAAAATTTCAAATAATGGAAGGAAAGAAACCTAAAATGAAAAGTCTACATAGCTTGAGGAAGTTACAAAGGGTGGGGGTGGACGTGGGATAATGCAGAAAACCTATGACACGGAAAATCTCATAATTGTAATGAATATGAATTTGAAACTAAAAAAAAAATCATATTTAAACTATTATGGTGCAACTTTAGACATCAATTCATTTTGCATGTTGTCTGAATTATGATAATATATACCTTTATTCTGATCTTAATTTTCTTTCGTTTCTTCTTACATATTTGTCATTGAATAGTAATTATCATAAAAGAGAAATTTGATAACCTCTGACGGTCAGCTAGTATTAGCGCAACTGAATTTTACTTTACAATAATTTCATGTAAACTTCCAGAAGTTATCGCGAAGGTCAGCAAAAAGTAACGGCCCGTATTTAAAACACTTTTTTTCCCTCAAATTTGTAACCCACGACAATTACTGCATCCACGAGCCGAGTAAAATGAGTAACCGGCACTTTTTACTTGAAAACCAATTTGCCTTTATGCTTATCTCGTTGTACCCGATCTAAAATATAACAGGCGTGAATTGCAAATAAATTACCATCCCAGATTTCAGCAGGCTCGATATCTCAGCTACTTTACGCCGCGCGCAAAGGGCGATCTCCGCGCAGTAATATGATTGCACGATGAGCGAATAAAAAAATCAAATCCGTCGTATTATCCGCGGCAAAAGTGCATGCGAGGTGTCCCTGGTACGCGCATCTATATCACGGGGCATCGTATCGCACATTTATTATCCGAAGCCTCGAAGGACGGAAAAAGGCCACGTGCAGCAGGAGAGCGGCTCTCTCACCTTTTCTGTCGAGTTAAGGGCGACAAAAAGGGAAGTTTAGAACTAGGAAAGTCGGAAAGTTAGAATAAGTATAAGAGGATAAGAAAAAGGAGAGGAACGCTCCGTCGTTAAGAGAAAACGAGGCAAGAAGAGCGAGGGCGCGAACGAAAAGCGAGACGCGAAGGTACGAGCAGAAGATAAAACGCGCAATGGGTGGGTGGGGTGGTTAGGTGGGTGATGGGGCGGGGGAGGGGGCGAAGAAGAAGCGTACACTCGTACCTCTGCTGTTGTTCGATTCAGGCCGCGCGGCGGCGGCGAATACGAACGGCCGAATTATGAAAATGACTCCGTGTGACGCGGCACCCACCCCTGGGCCACGGGGGATATAGCTTCGAGCAATAAACATACCCGGGCCCCCTCCGAACCAGACCCCCTAACCCGGGGTAGAGTCCGTTAAGAGCCGCAAGGGGTTGAGCCGTCATGCGTCAGCGCGAAAGACGGAACGAGACGAAGAAGGGCGGATGAATCGTCTTCGTCTCTTCAATGGCCCCGGCGTCGCGGGTTCGCGAACTTTCCACTCCGACATGACGGCGATATTTACATAGACACGACGGTGTTAGCATGCGGAATACGCCTGTCGAATGACGACTATAGGTGCGAAGGTATAAGGTTTTACGCACCTTCCTTTGTACGCAGGAAGGTGGGGAACATAATTTGTTAAACTCTCGTTTGTTTGTTTGTTTGTTTTTGTTTTTCCTACATTTTTATTGCACTCTGGTTATACTATTATTATGTAAAATTTCTTGAGATTAGGTTTTACGTTTTTCGGTAAAAGTATAGAGAAATATTCATATTTTTGATAAGAAGTGATTTTTATTTTATACATTTATACCGGATGTCCCATGACAGAGATGGATAAAATTGCAGTGGTACTTCGTATCATTTCGAACATGACTATTATATTTTTAGGAATTTAAATTTAAGAGTTCCAAAATACGAAAAACGTATAATTAAAAATATCGTTTCTACGACTAATTTCAATTTCTTGTCATTTATAGAACACCCTGTATATAGTGTGTAATTGCAAATACATAGGCCAATTTGTCACAGGACTTCGTGAAATTAAGTACCTTTTTCAGCTGTATATAAGTTTTAAAGCATCTGCCAGGATGTTTCCAAATTATAGAATAAAACATGATATACAGGGTGCTCAAATATTGAAAGACTAGAAAAAATTGTGCGAATTTAAACATGAATTTTCGCTAATTTTTATAACACTACTAAGATAGATTTCTACTAGGGCGACATGAAAGTTTATTATATGCTTGGTTGGGTTGTTTCTAATGTTGAGTTTGTAACGAATAAAGGGTGATGTTTCATAATGGAACGGCAGAATTATAGAGAGCGCTTAAAAATTATAAGGTCACATGTTGAAGGTTACATTATATTTGGTTTTTTCAAGTAGAAATTTTTAGTCATTACGACATTTTGTAGTAAAAATGTCTCGAAACTCGACTATTTGTGCCTGTAACTTTCGCCCTAGGGCGCGAAATGTTAAAAATAATACTTCTTAATAAACAACAGGTTGTAAATTTTTTATATGAGCTGTTCCGAAAAGAAGTAGGTATACCTATATAGATTTCCAAATAACATAAAACTTGAAGTAACGATTCAAGTGTGAATGCCAATTATGAATTTATTCATACGTGTACACTTTACACAAATACAGTCCTTTAGTCACAATTATCGGTTGTTAAGTTTATTAAACATTTTTTACAATTTGTAAGAAATATTGATATTTCTACATTTTAATATTCAAACTTGTGTTGCATGTCACACAGTGTCAATGTGTGTACACCGGGTGTCTCGCAGAATTCGTGCAGTATTAAACACAGCCAAACCAAAAGTCATATTGTAAGGGATATAACTGAATCTGATTTATGTTTTAGTATGTTATGTAAAATTGTCTAAAATTAAGAAACGATACAATGTGAATGTATATATAGAATGATTAAATAAAAACGACAAAGCACTTGACAAATTAATTCCATATTGTATTTATGACAAGTATTTATATTGTACTTTCATAAAAGTTTCATGACAAATAAATTATAAACGATTAGTCATTGTCAATTAAAGTGCAAAAGAAATATGTCGTCGTTAAAACAAACGTAACGTACGTCGCGACCTTGTAATTCAGCAGGTATCGGTTAATTATTCCATATCGCATACCATCATTATACAAACGTACATTTGCATCCTTTAATTTTTTATAAAAATGAAAACATCCTTTCAAGTTCGATTATCGTTGCCTTGTTATTTTTGTATACCCGGTGGCTGGATATTAACAGGTTGTATTACTTGTAGTACGAGCAGTATATAGATTTTCAACGTGAAAATAGATTTTCTTGCAAATATTTGTTAAAAACTAGTTAAAAAGATTTATACCAATCTGTAGTAGATTTAATGGTTTAGTAGAACTTTAACTTATATTTTAATTAATTTTTGTGAAATTAAAAAGAATGTAAATCATCAAACTGTATATTTTTCTTTTCGTATTTAGATTATTCAAAACGATTTTTTGTAAAAATTCGATTATCTCTTTTAATCAGACTATTCTTTCTATTTTTTTAAGTGAGAATGTATATGTATATATATATATATATATATAGTATATAGAGGGTGTTTCGAAATCGACACATCACAGCCTAAACATTAAACTGCAAAATATAGTGGAAATAAAAATATGTTTGTTATTTATTATCAAAGTATTCGAAAGGATAAAGTCGTTGACAAGAATCTAACCTCGTTTACAAATGCATTTTATATTACCGGTGAATTCAAACATTTCTAACTCTCCCAACTTAAGATAATTAAAAACAGATGCAAGTCAGTGATTATTCTGCGATTTACAGTAATTAGTGGTCATTTATTTGGAATGTTAATTCCTGGTGTATTAAATGCCTATTTTCATATCTGCAACAAAATACAAATTATTTACATCGCTTTATTTGGTGAATTTCTCATAAAGTTTTTTTATTGTTATTCTAAAACATCTTAAGTTTTAATGAGAAAACATCGTTCAATCCGGTTAAAAACATGGATCGAGTATATTAATAACTTCTACTTAAAGTCCAGGAGAAATAATCTTAAAATGCAAAATGGCGCCTCAAATGGGACGGACATCGTCTAAGAAACTTGAGGAGTTATGTATAAAAAAAAAATAATATATTGGAAACTGGCTATTTATATGTTTTTCGGGTCATTATTTATTACGAATTTGAAGTCAAAATTCGCCAACATTTTTTAATTGAAGCCTCATATAGATTATGTCCGATATATTTAAGCCGCTATTTTGAATTTTAAAATTATGACTTTATATTCGTAATAATTGCCCAGAAAAACATATAAATACTCAGTTTACGTGCGTTTTTATAGCAGAAATGGATATATTCATCAAGGATGCTTGCACCACGTTTCAACCGCCATTTTGAATCTTGAAATTGCAACGATAGATTCATGATCAAAAGTAATCCTTACGTAATAGTCTTTATTTCCAACTACTTTCCAAAAAGGAAAACAGTTGTAAGTCCGATATTTTACAAATTTTCTCAATTAAAGCCGCCATTGTAAATCCGCCATTTTTAATTTTAAAATTATTCCTGTTGGACTTTAAACTACATGTCATTTTTCCAACCTATCCGCGGTTTGAACCAGATTAAACAACATTACGTTTCTATCAAAACTTAAGTTTTCTTTAATGTAAAAATAAAAAATGTTCTGTTTTACCGGTCAGATTAAAATATCAATTGACTCTACCAGAAAATTAACGTCAGATTTAAAAATAGTACACTCCAAACTTATGCAATAAAAATTTGCATTAATTCTGTCCGATGGTAACTACTTTTTTCAAAGCGATTTAATAAAGTAACACTTATGCGATTCTAATATATTTAGTATTTGAAAAATGTTTTATTTTTTTCTATACGTGGAATACTGATAGTTTTTTTTTTTTAATCTTTCATATGTTTTGTTAAGTATTATAAATGAGTTCTCTTTTCAATACAGTAATTGATTATATTATGTTTTGATAATATGAACAAATGCTTGGAAAAGATTGTGTCGATTCTTGAGAAGTGATAAAAACGAATAATATATTTTCATCGAATATAATTTGGATAAGAAGATTTGGAACATTTAACAATATAAATAATGACCTTTTCACTCTGCATTCGCATCGCACGATGGCAGTAACCGGACAAGTCACAGTGGGTATCGATAATGTCTGTAGTTTCTGAAGAAGTCCAACAAATTTCAGCCGACATAAAGTATACATTTTTCAGTCATAAAACACCCTCGGACACGGAATTAACACAAATAGTATTGACAAGCTCATCTGCTATTCAGTGCAGTTTCTAAACGAAGGTCTATATATACTGTTCGTTTTTTTTTTCAAAATCCACGAGGCACCCTTATAATCGGCAAATGACGCACATCCCATTGCCCTAAAAGCTGCTCGCTTTATATACCCGCGTGTCCTAACGTGTACCTCGTAAATTTCCATTTCGACTTTCGCGATCCAAACTCGCGATATTCCGGGTTAAATCGGCGGCGAGCGTCGCCGAGGACCAGACCAAGCTAGCGAACGAAACTTGGGCTACGGGAAGAAATACGTATAGAGAATTGAAGCGGACGCTTCTGGGTGCGTGCTTGATTAAGTGCTAGGACGAGGGAAATTAAGTGCGCCTAGTTCTTGGATTCGCCTCGGGAATGGGCGAACGGAAGACGAAGTGTGCCGCTACTGCTAGATCGCGCTAGTAGAAACGGTCTCTTTGGCAAGGCGATACCATTTTGAAAGATGACGAATGGATGTGAAGTCCGTTCATTCGTTCTAGTTTGCATCCGGTGTGTGCTAGTTTATGAACGTCTTTTTTTTTAAGTTTCTTTTTTTTAACGATGTTTTCATGCATGCATTAGATGTCCATATCGGTGATTTGCTTTTTGATGGAACAAACCGAACTTTAGATTGTTTGTTTACAGATGAATCTATACTTCAACTACAGATTTTTTTAAATGCAAAGTGCGGCAAGTCTTCGCAAATTTCGTATAGTATCGTCATCAATGCTATAATTAGTAGAATTATTATTAGAATAATCCTTTCAAAAGTGTTAAAATTAAACCTACCTAAAACAATAGATATAATAGCTCGAATCGAAAACACGGAACGAAATAAGTTCATGAACTCCAGGTCGCATATTTATAGCGCACAAAAATATACAACGAGCTTTTCCGCATGAATGCCAGGTAAAAATCGTCATCGAATCGATCGTCGAGTTCCATTCTCTGAAAATCACTTCACGGGGGAGGCAATCCAGCGGAAGCGCCGAGTCCCTTCGTCATTGACTCCCGAAACATTTTAATGCGATACAAAAGAACGGATCGCCAATATTATTTTTTCACTCGAACCAGTTGGAAACGTCATTTCGTTTCATCCGCAGCGCCGCTATTTCCATCGACTCGAGTGCACGGCGCTTATCGTATCTCTCGCCGCCGATTATCGGGGAAATTGCGCCCTCGGCGGTGCATCGGAAATTACGATGAAAGGGATAAATAGGCAGGCATTAGTGTTGCCGAGCGGCGCGAAACTGTTTGAAACCGTGCAGGCGCGGGGATTCCGGGATTGCGGGCCGTGTATA
The DNA here is from genome assembly GCA_030522945.1 of Trichopria nigra. Lineage (NCBI taxonomy): Eukaryota > Metazoa > Arthropoda > Insecta > Hymenoptera > Diapriidae > Trichopria > Trichopria nigra. Next base: position 24,421 of record JAPYZR010000254.1, on the reverse strand, counting down.
ACGCCGGCGGAACGAGAGGAGCGAGCGAATAAACCGACGTATAGATATATATATATATATGCGTGCCACTCCACTCATAACGCGACATCGACGCGCACCTGACGCGTTTCCTGGGGGTTTCGGCATCATACCGATTCCGAGCCGGAGGGCCATCTGTCAACCCTTCGGGGTCGCATCCGTCACTCGTATAGTTCGGAAATGTCACCCGTCAATCACCCCGTTGACCATCCTACTCGCGGGGCGATGTATATGTACGCCAGGCATTTGTACTGCGGATGTGCGTTTCGACTCGGGTCATGCGTCGATAGCGTCATCCTCGCGGTGCGGATGCATTTATCGATTATTCGTTATATTCGACTGTCCGAGGAATTTCTGTTTTTTTTTATCATTATTACATTGGATTCAAATGCGTAACGAAATGTGGATGGATATAATGGATGCAGTATTAGGTATAGTGCAGGAAGAATACAAGAGATGTCTTCTATAATTATAACAAGGGATCAAAATTTTATTTTTTTTTTAGTAATATCTGATATGACTAATTTCTTTATGGACTGTTAGTTTTATCAAGTGATTAGGAATGGTCGTAGCAGTTAACAAACAATCAGTTTATCTAATTTAGTATCCACAGAAGATGACCAGATAACCGCAAAGAAAAAAAAAACAATTATAGAATCTCAATAATGTAACATTTATATATGAAATAACTATGTTATAATTACATTTCTATTATTTGACGGTATTTGATGGATGCCATTCAAGTCACCATCTGGATGTCTTACAATCATAAAAAAAAAAAAAAAACAATTATCAATATAGTAATGTCCGAAGTTACTGGTTACCAATCGCAAGTAAATTTGCCAGAGTATCATAAGGGTTGTTCGATATGTATAAGAAATTGATCCCGGGTACAAATTTATTACGGCCCTGATAAATAATCTCTTTTCAGGATATTAATTTAATCAACTGTTTTTTATGTAAAATATAAAATAAAATATAAAAAACTTATCTAAAATTTAGTTGACCATATACGTAGACAGTTGCTTTAATTGTAAATCAATGCAGGTATGCGTAGACTATGTTTTTGGATGCGATAATTACGAATACGATGTAAATTTTTCAAAATTCAAAATGATGAATTTAAGATGAAGGCCGAAAAATTGTAGTCAGCGACCACAAAAACCTCTGCCATTGGTTTTTATCAGAAAAATGTGTGCAGTAAAGTACATCACACGAGTAAACTGTAATTATTACTCCTAATACTCGTTATTAAATTATTATTATTTAAATGAAATATACTTTCATAAGAGATATGATAAACCTAATAAAAATATAATAAAATTACATGACGTTATATATATATATATATATATATATAAAAAAGAAGAAAAATACGGCTTCATCACTAGGCTTTAAAGTTTGGAAAATACATTTAAACATTAACCGAGAGCAAATTGTAACCAAACATTTCATCAGAGTATGCAAACGAATGGGAAGAGAGATGGACAGAGGGTTGCGTGGAAAAAAATCGGTGACACCGAACAACGAGAGATCCGACGAGTGGAGGATGGTACAGGGGTGGCTTTTTCCGGGGGTGAACTAATAGACTCCCGTTCGCCGGCTGATCTCCGCGTGCAGCCCGTGGTTCGCTTCTCTCTCCTTTCTCGCTTCATCTCTTTTTCCCCCTTTCTCTCTCTCTCTCTCTCTCTCTCTCCCTCTTTATCCCGCGTATTTCCTCCGAGCCGCTCGAGTGTATCGCCGTCCTCCTCGCTCTCCATCCCCCTGCCCTTTTCAGTTTCGCCCTCGCGCGCAAATAAAAGTTTGCCGTGACCCGGCAACACCTGTTGAACCATTGGCTAGCTCCGCATACCACGAAAAAAAAAATAGAAGAAAAATCGACAATTAACGTATGAAACCTGTCCGTCAAACCCTGGCTATCGAAGATTTACGAGAGAGGACGCTCGCGCTACGCCAAACGGAGCAAAGTGGCTTTTTATGGGAAATACGAACTATTTTTACTCGATGTTTACGTCGATGGTACTGGAAATATAGCCATCAATGATTACTTTTATTTGCAGTATAGTAGGAACGAACTATATTGCGCACGTTCAATGATCCACGTTCAATCCGTGGGAATATATTAGCCTTTCAGTTTGGGACATGTATATTTTTATTAGATAGGACTGACTGAAAATCAAGCAATTTTACCGAGTATACGGGTGTCGTGCAATGTTCAAAAGCAATGCTACACTGTTGAAATTCTCGTATAGACAAAACTTCAATGTTCATGATAAGAAATGAATAATATCTCATATAAAATTAAAAAGAAATATAGCTCCAGGAAATGATGATATATAAAAAAAAATATGTTTACTGCAGTATGATACTGCAATAAGTATATAGCGTTACTAAAAATTGCTAATTACACTTTTATCGCCTTTTAATTAATCAGAAATGTATTTAATTAAAAAGAAAAAATAATGAAAAATTAATAAAGATAAAATGGAATATCAATTTTTAACATAATTTGAAATTTATTATTTTGAAATTTATTCTATTCGAATATCAAATTTTAATAGCTTTGTGACGATGGTACAATTTTTCGACATTTATCTTATTTATCTGGTTATTATTATCATTTCAAGTTTTAGAAAAATTTGTAGCGATTTTAAATAATGACAATATTATTTTGCCTTTTATAATGGTTAGAAAATCGGTCGCTCGTAATGTCACTGTTTTACTCTGAGCAGGAAAAGTGATTTTTCGCACTTGCTTCAGGAACATTTAATGGCGATTTTTATTTTAATGCATACTTAACAGACGATATAGTCAACAATTTATTTTATTAAATTTTTGTATTTTAATTATTTACCCTAGATTTAAGTAATGAAATGCATGAAAACTGCAAGTAGTGGATTATCCTGATGGGAAATTGTACGTACTTTTTTGGCCCCCACAAGTTCGACTTAGGATATATATATGCAAAATTAAAAAGCAATAATGATCATTATTAATAAAAAGATAAAAAAGAAATTTTTATATATATGAAATGTTTGCAAACATTTCTGTTTTACCTTTTTATTAATAATGACAATTGTTATTTAATTTTGTACGTTTAATCACCTTTTTTCGGTTCTTGTCAATTTTTCTCAATTTTTGTTTATTTTTATCGCTGATGAAATTTTCTACTTTCGACTGCTGCTAATAACAATAAAATGTATCAATAATTGCCATTGTTTGATATTTCTTCATGATCTTTATGCTATCATAATAATTTGCATAAAAAAGAAAGGTATTATTCATAAATACCAATTAATAATTCAGCAGCTAGTACCAACTTTAGAAATTATTCATAAATTTATAATTTCATAAAATTGCATCAATTTTTAATATTCGTTATTAATTATTTGTATCGACATCATTTCCCTTTTCATTTTACGTCTCTTATTTTTAATCAACTATTCATGATATTTAATTTGTATAAGGAATTATCTCGATTACAAGTATAAGAAGTTAAAATTAAAAAATTAAAATACTAAAATTAAAAAAAAATCATTTTTCTATTTTTTACTATAATGTTTTCTAATTTTAACCGGTTTTTAATTAATTTAACCATGCCTTTTAAAATATTTTTGAATAATAACAACTATTTTCTTATACATTTCGTGTAGAATAAGAAACGACAATTCAAGTCTATGCTTAACGATTCTATACATCAAAATTTGGCAACGCATCAGATGATCTACTACTGTAAGTAATAGAAGAAGTGATAAGTCTGAAATCAGCCTCTTCTTTTTAAAAACGCAATTAAATTAGACGACAATAAGAAAAGATCTAAAAGATATAAAATATTTTCAAAAAATAGTATATATTATATGTGTATAAAATCAATAACAAAATCAATAACAAACTTCCATTAGTCATTATATGAACTTCAACTTAAAACCAACACGCACGTGTAGCTAAGAATATGACTGCAAGTTTATTGCTTTCAGCCGCGTATATTATACCGATGCAGTTTTAAAATACCTTTAATTTGTCCATATAGATTTACCTTGCTCGTTGATGAATAGTCTGCAATAAATCGATATATATATATGTACATGATTGTTTATCAGTTCTATATTATGATGCGGAAAGAACTATATATCATGGTGCGTCGATTGTTCTCTGGCGGTATACAATATGTATTGATTGCCGACAGTCAATGACCGTAAGGATATATCTTTGTACGCATCTCTCACTCTCGTCACTGCGTTTGGCAGTTGGATGACGATGCTGACTTGTAGAATTCCGCTGATAATTAGAAAGGGAAAGACATAAGGCCACGGCAAAGAAAAATAGCCAGCTTGTGTGCAATTTATTCGAGAGAAATTTTTACAATCTCCTCAATATATTTCGAAATCTATGTGAATCTATTGCAGTCTGAATTATTTGATTCAGCAAAGGTACGATTAATAGATTTAGAAACGATTTCGGAATATTACAGGAAAGATTATTATTAATAAGTTGATTATTACCTGAAGAAAATTTGGCGTGTAATTGAAAAATTACAATTGAAATTTTCAAAGGATTATATTTATGGATTTATTTGTTTTATTTTTATTTATGTGTATGGCATTATTTCATACCCCTTATAAACTATAATGTGAAGGGTATGAAATATGAAAATTTTGGAAACGTGTAGCTTTATGTGGGTTTGAATGGAATTAAAAAAAAAAAAAAAAAACGGTATTCGAAATGATTATATCATTTTATGATGTAAATATGAGAAAATTCAACATTTTTCATATGCCATTTTTATGGTTTTGTTCTCATAGGCTATAGGAAACCATTACTATTTTTTTTTCATTGTTTAAAAGATTAAAATGTCAACAATTTTAATTTCCTTCATACACACACGCTCACAATAATATTCGACGATGTGATATTATACTTACGATTAAAAAGTAAATTCATATTTATTTAGGTAAACATTCTGTACATTAACTCTAAAAAGTCTTACTTAAATAAAAATATTAAAAAATTACAATATACATCGGAGTAACGAATAAAGTTAAAATATATTACATTTTGTTTATTTCAGATATATTGTTCACATAGTACTTTTAGGTACGTATAATGATACTTAAAAATGGTGTATAAATTATAAATTGTGTTTAAACATATTTAGAAAGATCCTTTGAATTTGATTATAATCTTGGTTTGTTTTCATCATATTTATGACTAGATTACCGGTCAGATAATAGGTGATAGTAACAAGGTAATTTCATTTAGTATGTACCGTTGTGTTCTCCCAGTCCGAATTTCTCTTGTTCGCCCACATATATTATACGACATTTAAATTAACATTTAAATTTAAGCACATATGAAGTGCAATTTGAGAAGCATATATAATCCAGAAATTTCATTGCATATGTCATTATTTAAGTAATTACATATGTGAGGCTATCCGTTACTTTTTCACTTTTCTCTTTAAATTCATGGAAGTGAAATTAAGGCATTCGTTATGAAATAATTTCTCCTTAAAAGAAGGACAATTTTTTCTATTCGTAATTTTCTTTTTAAACAATTGAACGGGAAAAGTACTGATAAAGCAACTATACTATATGCTTATCTCAACATTGAAATGAATTTCTTCCCCTTATTATAAATAATACTATATGTTAGTATTTTAAAAATGAGAATATGAATAAAATTAAACATAGTTACAAGGAAGTCGTTCGAGTAAAATCTCGATATCAATTATCACAAATCAAGTAATAATAATAATACAAAATCATAACAATGGTGAACTCGCAAGACAGTACTTTTATTATACATTTATACATATGATACATATTAACGACGTTATATATCGACTTGCCACGTAGATGTTTCCAAACGCCGCCACTATGCGCGCTCATGTCGCGGTTTATTCGCAAGTGACCAAATACCATAAAAATTGTATATGGAGTGTTTCAATGTTTATAATAATAATGAAGTATTTATAATTACAACCAGGAATTCACGTAATTAGTATCCTCAAATATTAATGACAATTTTTTTAAAATCGATATAAGTAAAGCAATTAAAATTATAAAAAATATAAGATATTGCGGAAATGTCTACTGATTAAATTTTTAATTAAAGCACTATTGTGTTCAGTGCGGCGGGACGTTATAATTATAAAAAGTAACGAAAGCCGCTTTTTTAGCGCCGCAGGTCCGGTGACGACCACAGGAACGTAATAAAGAATCTGCCCCTGCCGCGTCACCCAATACGACAAGATAATGTATTATTCCAGCCGCGGTGGAAGACAGAAGACTGACAGCCGTGCGACCTGGTCCCATCGGAGAACGTACGGTGGTCACGCACGAGCGAGCTCCGTAACTGACTGCTACGACGAGGAAGGAGGATGACGGGACCTATTTCGACGTATTGTTGTTAACCTCCAGTCTCTCGGATGAATAATACGCGCGATATCGTATTCTACTTTTGCGACCTGCAGTCCTGGAGTCTTGGACTCTGCTATATATAGAGAGAATAACATTCGAATTATTGCTGCGTCTGCGATAGAAACTTGGAAGAGACGACGGCAATAAAGGATGGTTTTGTTGTACTTTCGACCTATCACTCGAGCCCACGACATCCGCTAATCGATCGTAAGAAATCGAATGGAAAATATTTCAAATCTGCAGTGTCATCCTTCTATTGAGTTGTTCGCAGTTTTCACCGTTACCTGGTACATAAAGTGAACGTGACTCTGGCAGGCAGGTAATTAAGTTTCCTTCTGACGGATTCCTGACATGGTTTTGTTGATTTCATTGTAGACGTATTTGATTTATATATAAAGAAGGACTATATCATTCAGCAAGTTGCAGTCATTGCAGAACATCGATCCTCATCATGCGATTACGTAATTCTAAACGAATAAAAATTGAAAAAAGTCAAATGAAATCTTATACAATCGCAGTAATGATTGAGGTTATATATTTAGTAATGCTCGTCGTGATGATTGTGTGATCGTTGTGATCAAGATGAATTTAATCATCGTAATGGCGCTCTTCGAGCAATAAATATCGCACAATATACGATCATTATTTTATTATTACTTTGCACTAAATTCGTTACGAGTATTCGAAATAAAAACAAACTGATTTACGAGGACCCGGAAAATTCGGCGTCATTGCGGATATACTCGGGCGCTGCGGCATTGTAGACCGCGCGGGTCGCGCTCGCGGTTCTCCCGTTCGTTTATTTATCGCACGGAAATTTCGCTGATTAGTATCGTGTGGACTGCACTAATGCGTGTCTCGTAATTCATCGATTTTAACGACGCGCACCGTGATGGTCCATTGAATCCGCCCGCGTGTCTGCAGGCGATGGACATCGCAAAACTCGCAAGTACATATTCATCAAATCGGACCTCCGAAACAAACGAAATTACCACTGCCCATATCAGTCAATAAATAATCTGCTTACGAAAACAAAAACGGCTATATTTTTGACGATAAAAACAATTCTGGGAATAAACATAAATAACAAGGTATTATACCTTTTATCACATTCGGAGCCATTATTGCTGGCGGTGGTAACGTAACTATTAATAGCTGATCTTTTCGCGGTTGCTTGAAATATTACTATTCAATGATTTGTTGGCCGCCCGTAAACTAGAACGTTCATTGTTTCCGATCGTTGAAAACTAAAAGGATAAATTGTGAAATTCAGAGCTGAATCCAGAACTGGACTGAAATACAATTATAGCCGTACCTACAGTTCGAAATATTTAGCTTGGAGGATCTTGAGAAGGGATAAAAAGGATTTGATCCCGTGTTTTCCTAGCCAAGTTTAAAAAGCTTGACACATCGATCAAGTCTGATCTGCTATGACTCGTTTATTCATCTGAAATTTGATCTGGAATGTAATATCATCATAGAAAAACTGAACTGAAACAAAAGTTTGCAGAATCTTCAGTTTGAGAATCTCTAGTAACGATTAAAGGGATCTTATTTCATGTTTTCCTGGTCAACTCCTTTTCAATTTTGTAAAATTGAATTCGCAATGCGATCTAAGTAAACGCAACCTGAAATTAGGTTAGCCGGTAGATTTATCAACCTCCAGATGGGCTCATCTATTTTTACTCACTTATTCATCTTTTGGAAGTTGATCGTAAGAACCAATAATCAACAATAATATAGTTAGAAAAAAGAGAGATGTGAGGAATGTTAACAGCTGACAGTTTTTGTGATTTGATCTCATTTATGAAACTGACCAAACACTTTTCAGTCTAGAGCATCATTAGGATAAGAGGAAAGTTAATAAAATTGTGTACCAATTGAAGACCAAAGTCAAAACGTGAAGTTTGGAACATTAGTAAAACAAATTTGTTGTAATAACATAATATGAAAGCGAAATGGATAAGAAGGCAACTAAAATGAAGTTTGCCGAACCTTCAGTTTAATGATCTTTAGTAGAGACGAAATGGATCTGATCATGTGTGTTCGTGATCTATACTTTTTCCAAAACGGTCAAGTCCAATCTGGAAAATGTAATTCGCTATTTAATCCGAGGATACAGTCGCAGAAACAAGACTTATTAACTTCAAAATAATCTTATTTGCTTTCATTCGTTACTTTATCTGATATTGGATCATTAAAATCAATGATCTAATCTTAGAAGAATCTAAATATGGATGAAATGGCGTATTTGTGTTTACGTTCATCTCGTCTCGCCTCTTTCAACCAAATCAAGTATATTTGGGTCTCATGATTTCACTTTAGACATTAAATGAAACCCACGGAAAGGGGTCTCAAGTTAAACGTGGATAGCCAGTAAAGTCATGTACCGATTTGAAGTCGACAAATGACTTGCTGTAATCATCAGAAACTCGTCATTCATCTATTCTAAATTTGATACTGACTATACGGGTAAGTGAACTGAATCAATATGCATTCCGAACATTTAAGATAATATCTTATGTTCCCTTTTTTATTAAAAAGTAAAACAATACTAGTCCTTTTCTAAAAACTGACTTTCTCTCGAGCGAACTTATAAAATTAGCCCAATTTAAGATATCGCAGAATCCCTTTTGCAATATTACGGCCACCGTTTATCCGCAGAAAGAACTTGTAGAGCCCCATCAAACAACAGTAGGAATAAAATGCAAAAATCCGCGTGCTCGCACAAAGGCATAATTCGAGTTCTTCTTCTTCCTCTTTCAATCGGACCCGCACACCCAGCGATCTCGCAGTATCCACGAGGGATCGTAGATATCTCGGGGAAGCTCCGTTTTCTCGCGGGATGGAAATGGACAAAGTTTCGTCGGGTTTCTGTTCTCTCTCTCTCTCTCTCTCTCTCGCGTCTACGGCGAGTCCTCCGACCTACCTAATTCGCTCGCTCTACTCGCGCGAGTACGGGCTAAAGCACTAGTAGTCGCTACTGCTGCAGTTCAGCAGAACCATGTTCGCATAAACTCGAACGACGATACACTTGGCGCTCGTCCCGAAAAGAGGGAGATAGCGAAAGACATAAACAGGCGCGGAGCGACGAAGAGGCAAGCACACCGGAGACGCAGACAGAGGGCGAATAATACGAAAAGGTGAAGCGATGGGGAAAACTGAATAGGAGAGTCGCAGGATATAAAGGCGGTTAAGAGTAGCATAAATGTGATGGAGATCTACGAAAGAGAGGAAGCGAAATGCAGTGAAAAAGTTAATGAAAAGAAGAAGCGCATGAAACTATTGTAAATAAGGATGGAGATAAGACCACGCAGGGAGTAGTAGTAGTAGTGGACGAACAACATGGAGCACGTTTTTATATGGATGTGTACGTACCAATTTTTCCGTTCGATAACTTTAAAAATTAACTTTATGATAATATGTAAAAAATTACTATATAATATTCGCAATATGATCACCATGCTGAATGGAGGGTCGATGAAATGTCAAAACCAAATCAGACGTCCATCAATGCAAATTCATACAATGAAGTACTGACTAATGATGATCGGAATAAAGTAATGCAACAAAGAAAGAGAAGTTGAACAAAGTTAGGGACTGAAGGAGGAAGCAATCGGATATTGCATATAGGCAACTAAATAAAGCTAACTTCAAGAGTGAGGTTAGGCATTGACGTAAGTGGACCTGCGGTGGAATAGTAAAGTGTCGTTGGGCGACGGGCGTCTATAGAGATTGGATCCCGGAAATGAGACAAACCGATGTTTCCTCCACTGCCGCTTCTATACTGTACCGATGAGAGTGAGATGGGAATAAGTTTTTCGATGGCCAACGTTATCTTCCGCAGTATCTGTTCTCTATCTTACTTTCTCGTCTTTTACGTCCTCATCCTCTATTCGACGTCGGCAAAGTCCTTTCTCTCTCTCTCCCTCTCGTTCTCTTTTCATCGATTCTCTTTATCAGGTTGGTATTGCAGTTCCATACTGGTATAGTCCTTGAAATTATGACGTCGATCCGGAATCAAGTTGACGTCGAATCGGAGCAGCTTCCGGATATTCCGGGAACGACCCGTGCTAGAACTATCAAGCGCGCGCAGCTGTAAATCGCTGTTATATTCCTCCGAAAATGCGGATGAAAGACGTTCACTGCTTCTCTTCAATCGCGAACTACGGGAATGCGGAGATTCGGAAGATAATCATGCAAACATAACTGGTAGAGACATTGCCAAGTATTCTTTCAATCAGTATCAAAGGCAACATCAATAGTAAGTAAAGATGTACAGTAATTATTAAGCATCGTTATATCAGTGGTGATTGCTGTTTATTATACAGTGTGAGGAAAAATTATGGAAACGCTTGAATAACTTTTGAAAATATTTTTTTTTTAATTTTAAAAAAAATGTAAAAATATAAAATTAAAAAATTTAATTAAAAGCGGAGTTAAAAACGCGCTCTTTTTCGCTATTTTGATCGATAGTATAGGTGATTTGTACAAATGTCATATCAGCCAATACTACAATTGCTTGCGAGAAATATTTTTCGTGAAAATTATACATTTCAAAGTCAAATATTTCCTTAAAAGTGATCGCAGCGCTCTCTATAGGTAGTTTGTTCTGAATTTGCGTTAAAAAGACTTTTCAAATTCAGCACCCCGCTCGACCCCTATTGCTATGTAAGATTTTATTCCCCCACGTACCCCATACACCCCCTTGAGATTGAGGGGGTAGAACCACCCTACAAAGATAGATTTAAAGAAAAATCATTTGACGTGTTTCAGGGTTTAAAAAAAAAAGATTTTTTCGATAGTTTTTCAAGGGTGTACATGATTTTTCCTCAACCTGCATAAAATATATATGCAGTACCATGGAATGATTTCAATTTATCAATTATATATGTATATACACACTGATTTGAGCTTATCGCTATCCATAATATACACATCTATGGACGTAACAAAATTGATAAAGGAATCCGCTTATTATTAAATGACAGATTTCTCCGCGGAAACAGTACCAATCACTAAACTCCAGATGGATGTGATATAATTTATACCATATTCTTACCTCTAAAGAGGGATAGAAGTTTACTTTTATTCCCTAGGTAAAATGGTAAGTGATTATGTCAGCGGGAAATAATACGTTTAATCAGATATGTATACTATATGAATTGTATTAGATCTATTATATTTATACATACTTCATATCGATACTACAGCCACCTGACATTACTTTTTCACACATTCCAGGAGAACACCCTTAAATAAATACATACATAATATAAGGTAATAAAGAAGAAGGTATAGGTGGTATCATTTTGCTTATTCATGTTTTGTTTTATTAATGTTGTAACGTGAATTACATTAAAGGTAACATGTGATTTAAAAATTTACATTGAAGGTTATAAAATAGAAGTTTTTTAAAGTGATGTTCTTTTAAAAGTAAAGTATCTTTAGCGGTTTGAACATTTTTAGAACTGAATTGCTAAAGTATTTTTATAAATGTGAAAATAATCAAATATTACCATATTTGACATTTTCACAATACCATATATTGTCCTTAAAGGTTCATAATCCAAGTTTAAAATGAACACTCGTGTACTTCTACAATTATGACATATGGCCGGCCCAACCTTGCCTTACCCTTCCTTATCAGAGCGCAAACTAAATCACGGAACAAAGCACGAGAATGTAACAAAATAAAAATCACTATCCATCCGTCTCTCTTTCTCCCTCTCGGGAGTGTTGACCCGAGACAGTGGCTGCAAGTTCCTGGGTATATATACGACACGAGGCAGAAAATATGATGGATCCAGGCCCGTCGTCTTTTCGTCCCGCGGCGACCATCCGTCAACCCTTTGAAAGTTGACGGGACACCCGCTCTCTTGCGTGTCCTCAAGCCAACACGAATGCACTGGCACGCTGCAAAAAGACTCTCACAATGGCGTGTATGCCCGATACATACGCACTTGGCCAACGAATATACGAGCGAAAAGCAGTAATACCCTTACGTCGGCCCACAGGACACGAATACCGTAGCAGGGGACAATGGCGCAGTATACGGTAGCATTATGCGGAAGAATCTTGTTTGACAGATCAGAAACAGCGTGTGAGTTCCACTTATTCCTACGAATGGACATTCGGGTTTGATGATACTGATTATGATGGAAAGTGTTATTTATTATGCTTTTAACCTTGTAAGTCAACCGAACAGTTTGCTGGCATGTAGCGCTTGATGATTATTTCGAATAATGGTATTATTGAGTAATTTGTTGCTAATTTAGCAGAACGATCAGTTTGGTGCTTTTCGTCAATTACACTTTCTTCATTTGATTAGTCCAATTGATCAGTCGTACGAAGACTGTTCAATGAATGGCCAAAACGATATGTGAAATTGATTAAACAATTTGCCATGAGATCACAATCAAGCGTGCCATGGCAAACGAAACAAAAAAACTAATGATAACTTTGAAACTATCATAAATATTAGAAATATCGTTTCCATACCTGGCAAAACAATAAGTGCTAAAGTGGCTTCACTGCGCGCACCGTATGTACAATGCGGGAAGTTACATGAACCTACGAGTGTGTAATACAGGTGGTATCAGTAAGCGTTGTACGAGTAAGATGGATGCCTGTATGGGGCAGGACACGCGGGTAGCTCTTTGTGTGGGGGCCGGGGCATTATACACTGGAGTTCCCGCGACAGCGACACAACGCCATTGCTCAGGTGATAAATGGTGCACCATCGAGCGTCGATGGATGCCGACGACCAATAGGTTGCAAGCTGCTACCGGGGACAGCGGTGACGATCGGTTTTGACATTATTCACCAACGATTATCAGCGCATAATGGCGGTATCGTATGTAAAATCGTTAGTTTTTACCATAATTTCAATATACTTAGCATTTATTCCATTTAAAATACAAATATACTCCATGTATACTTGTGTTTGTTTATTGAAGGTTCAATTGTGTTTGGTTATTGAAATGGTCATAATTTTTTTATTAATTTTCTTGATATGTCATTTCACTCGATTTAATGATAGTACTGTCGGAAAACCTTTTATTTGTTCATTTCAATCTCATAAGAGAACAGAAATTAAAGATCTGTTTGGATATTGTGAATAAATGTGTTAATTTGATTTAATCAGCAACCAAGTACCTCTGAAATTCTGAACAAACACTTGATGGGTGGAAATCTCAATGGGGATGATTATTATCATTTTTAGGCATTGGACAGGGCCGCGGCCGGCGGGGGGGGGGGCTGGGGGCGGGGGGCGGGGGGGGGGGGGGGGGGGGGGGGGGGGGGGGGGGGGGGGGGGGCGGTTCTAAAGTAGACCAGTTACTCACCTAACCTCTCAACAACTAAAGTGAGAATTTAAAAAGATTTGAAGAAATTTAAAAAAGAAGAAATGAAACATTTCTTTCAAAATTTTGGTTGTGTAGAAAATAAATTACCATAACATCATCGAATCTTATAACAAGATTATAAGTGAAGTTGTTTTAATGTTGACAATCTTATAACGTAACGTTTGGTGGTATTAGGGTATTTTCCCTTATCGAAGCAAAAGTAATTTGTTTCAGTTTTGACGCAATTTCATTCGTATTTCTTTGTCACATTGCGTTACGTAGAATGACCCTACCAGAACCGACATTTTGAAAAAAAAAAGTTTAAATAATTCTTAATTTACGATTTCTATTTCACAAGATTAGGTCGGCCTATGTTCTAATTACGAACCCCCCTCCGCCCCTTAAACAGAACATTAAAAAAAAAAAAAAATATATATATATATATATGTACGTATCCTTTTTAACATCCAGAATGCTAAGGACTATAACGTTGAAAATAGATGTAATAAAATCTAAATAGTAGTTCAATAATAACATCTAAAATGCAGAAAAACGATAGAACCTTTCGACGAAACTTATCTAATGTAATATAATGCTTCGTATCACCTGTTCCATTCGCACATTTCCTACACGCATGTACATGGGTTAGAAATAAAACTCTCCTTATCACAAAACTTTGTCGCGAACCAATCAGCATAACTATCTGAAAACAAACGTTTCACTTCGTTAGATCCGCATCGACGCTCGTTGTTTGACAGTGAATCGCGCATTTCACTGTCAACGTCGACGCGTCTGTTAGTCGCTTCATCCTTAAAGGTCTTTGTTTCACGTGACAGCAACACTTTACATACGTCCAGAAGTTACGTCCATTCAGTGCGCCCTAATTCCCCGCGCACATGAACGTAAACATCAGACTGGAAATAAAATCTAACGTATCTGTTGTAATGATAATCATTATGTCATTCAAACGTCGACGTATACAGAGCGAACAAACTTATTACGCGGACATTTGGGAATACGCGTTGACCTGGTTCTTCCTTAAATTATGACGGTACAGCATACGTATTTTGTATTCGCGAATACAAAATGCGAAAGGAAATCGAAATCCGCCCTGCCAACCCGAAACGGTTCATCGTCGTTCGGTATAGGTATCGTCATCTCCCGCGGGTCGGATAAATACTTATTTAACGCACTTATGCATGCAGTCGCGGTAGCGATACGGGGGGGGGGGGGGGGGGGGGGGGGGGGGCGAGCTAGAGTGGCGTACGCGGGAAAATGAAGAGAGGGACGAGGAATTATCAGAAGCGAAGGCAAGACAGACGAAGACGACCGGCGACGAGCGAAATTGGGCGAGAATGAGAGGGCGAGAGAATGGGAAATATTTTTCTCCCATAACCCAGAAAATGCTCATGACCCCCTCCCCCTCATGCCACGTAGATCCTCTCTGCTTCTCGCTCTGTCTCTGTCCCTCCTGCGCTCGTCTCTTCCGTATAACCCCCTCGACTGGCTCAAAAGACACGCAGATTTATTGCCAAAGAGAGAAGGGAAAATGTCGACCTAAGCTCATACGTAGCAGGCATGGCAGTTTGTATGGCCGTGCGAGCGAGCGAAGCGACGAACTCGAGTCGAAGCGAGAGCGACGAGGAAAGACAATGGAAAGGACAGGAGAAGAACGGCATCAGAAGGGGTGGTTCTGCGTATACCTACGAGTGGAAAGAGACCAGGAGAGGCGACGCGAACGAGGAAGACGACGGTCGCTCCAAATGCGGGGCGGAGGAAAGAGAACGAAGCTATAAATTCCATCCCTCTACGTCGTCCGTTCGTCGTGCTATATCGCTGATTTATAAATATGAGTGTAGCGAAGTATAATAATACGTACGTACGTACGTTGGTGCGCCCGCACTTTCACCCCTTAGCACGCCGCCGTACCCCCTTTCACGACCCCCTACCCCTTTGCGCTCACTCGGACTATGTATCACTTCCTCTTCTTCCTTCTGTCTCTTCCGCAACTATTTTCGTTTTCCGCCCGTTTCTCCCATTCGTTTACGAAGCGGAACATATTGAATTTTTATGTACACCGAAGAATATACAGGGACTAGCCTGGAAACGGTTTGACTGCGCATAAGGTGCGAGTGTTCTTTGTTAAATTTTAATTCGATTAATAGATCTTAAGAATATTGGTTTCGAATTTTGGACTTGCAGAATCAATTCGATAAAATTATTGGCTTCGCGAAAGTCGTTCAAAAAACGGAACAAAAACGAGGACATGAAGTATGAATTGGAAATCGATTGGAAAAGATAGACATATGATAAAGGAGTCGAAACATCCATATTCTAAGAAGTGACAGAAAAAACAAATTGAAAAAACCGATACTATTACGAATTTCCATTCGATGAAAAGAATTAAAATACTGCATCGAAGGTCGTGGTGGTAGGACCATCGCGTTTATTCCGCTTTATCACGCTAGCGCCATCTATTTTTGCGTGCAAATACTTGTTACTGATGGCAGCCAACTTTTATCGAAACTTGCAGTGAAGTGCGCGAGCAGAATAATCGTGTCACATAACTAATTGCCGAAATGTGAAAAGAGAGAACTAAACTTTTTCCGAAGTAGTAAATTAAATAAAAACTGAAGATGTAAACAATAAATTAAGTCGGCTAAATTTATTCATTAAAGTATACAAAGCTTTATTTGATGTTTGTATCATGGGTTTATTGTCTACGTGATACAACGCCAACGACGCGAAAGTGACGGTTGCGCCATTGTGGGTAGTGCAGGTTGGACCACTTGGAATGTTGCAATGTTATAATGTTTGTTCAACTTTAATTGGACAAACACGAGACTGAAAATTATAAGTTAGGATAAATGTCAAATCTCTGTCGTATTCTATTGGATTTTTATCGAATACTTTTACCAGGCAAATGATAGTGACACTTATAAGTCTCGCCCATTTTTTGTGAATAGGAGATGGTCTATAGATTAAGGAATATTATAATTTTACAAAAGTTTTAACATGAATTGTTCTGAAATTATGAGGGTTACATTTCAAAAGGATTTTAAAATATAATAAAACTCTTGCAGTTAGCAAATTTTAAAATCAATTAAACCATAAAAATATTATTCCATAATTAAGATCATTGATTACAAATATGACTATTGATATACAAAATTCAAAATGGCGGATCAAATATAAAAACGCTTGAATTCGAAAGAAACTTTCTATTCGGGGGGTTCTTGATGTGGCTGATTCATAATCAGATATCTAACTTGCAAAATTCAAAATGGCGGATTCAATATGGTGAATTTAAAAAAAATGTATGAAACTGCACGACAATCGCCTGTTAAAACGACATCGATCCGTTACCATGTTAAAACGCTGCACAAAACTGTTATTTTCAACCCTCTGTAACTTGGGAACAATGGTTTAGTTCAAGACAAAACTTTTTTAAAATGAATGTCTTTCATGTAGAGCGTTGACGTATGTTACCTTTTGAAATTGGAATATCCAAAAAATGGTCTAAAAAATAAATAGGTAATTGTAGTGTCACTCATTACGCGAAATGAGGCCTTTCCTAAAATCAATATATATATATATATATATATATGAATGACGTATATATGAATGACCATACGTTCATTCGGTGCATATTCATTATACGTAGTTTTTTGCACTTACTACGCTGTAATTCTCACAATTTAGAACGATCGCGGCTGCAGCTTTTTTGCAGTTTCGATCGGTCACGCTGACACCTATTTTACTGTGCATCGCGATATATATACTTGGGAACGGTAGAGCACACGAAAAGAGCAGAACCCCCTTCGCCGCTCTCCACGGCCGGTACTAAAGCCGTAATTGAAAATTGATTTACGCGGTCCAGGTTGTCAGTTGCTCGTATAAAGTTGAGAGAAGCAACCGTTACGTATATTTTGTCATTGAAATGAAGTTGTGATATTCCCGTTAATGGCGGTTCGTCGAGAAAATAAAGAGGAACGGAGTGTATAGGATGCCGAGAAAATTGCGGAAATGTCCATAATCTCCTCTGTTGCTTTTTTCCTATCGTTACCTTCTCCCTTTTTCAATTCCTCTTATCAATATCCAACTTTCCGCGTAACCGCGAGCCTCGCGGAAATCGTCTATTGAAAGGCCGATAGCGATATCGAACCGAGAGGTAAAGATTTCAATTTCTAATTGAGAAACGCAATTTCTAATTAATTATCCCTCACGATTTGTCACCGTGTCGATAATTTCTTAACGAACTCATCGTGTTTTTATAATGCATCTACATATATAGTGGTTTGGCTACTTTATCGACTGAGCGAGGGATGTTTTTTTTATGTACACACAAGAATTAAAAATAATAAGCAATCCCAACCAATCGAAGGACATTCCACGTAGCACGAATTTGAATGTCCACAGAATGTCTCAGAACATTCTGCACATTCTGGAGACATTCTGAGAAATTCTGGGGACATTCACTGCTACGTGGGATTATTTAATCGATCACAATTCCACATCTCCAGATCTAGGGGAACAGACGTCATTAAGAAAAAAAGGGGAATGATTAAAATCATTCTCATTTCCAGGAAGTCTCGCGTTAGTCGTTATTCCCGTACGTCTGGGTACAGTCTCTCTATATGTAAGTGATGTTGCATGGCCGCAACGAAGATGTGTGCACCGACCATCACCACGTGGTATCGAGACGGCGCTCGTAAAGACTGGTGTAGGAGGCGGGGGAAAACAAAAACCAGACTTCAACCCGCCATTGCACCCCTATACGGTATAACGTCACTTGCAGAGTATAATCAGGATTTGTAGCGAGGCCGAGCGAGCGCCTCCCGACGCGCGACCAGCGGGGGCGGGGGGGGGGGGGGGGGGGGGGGGGGGGGGGGGGGGGGGGGGGGGGGGGGGGGGGGGGGGGGGGCGGGGGGGGCGGGGGGGGGGGGGGCGGGGGGGGGGGGGGGGGGGGGGGGGGGGGGGGGGGGGGGGGGGGTCGGAGAGAGCGAGAGAGCGAGTTTCAGCAGAGTACGGGTTAGATTCGGAGCGTTATTAAGGCGCGACAAGAACTCCGGCATGATGAGCGAGGCCGCCGTGCCAGAAGATACCGGCGTGATTTATGCGACAGCGACATCCACGAACCAACGTACGACGAACCGGTTCCGGTATCAACGCCCCTGGAACCAACCCCGCCGGTAATGCTCCCGCGGACAACGAATCGCGGGGCTCCGCGCGAACCGATCTCGATAAGTTGCGCTAAGTTTTCGCCGCGATATTATTGGATGCAAGTGAAATATTAGCAGGTGTGCTAACGACCCTAGAATGGGCGTTGCAACAGAGTTATCGCGAGATCAAGTGTTGTCGTCCGCCTCTTTTGGTCGGTTTGGTTCTGATATAGAAAACTATGTATGGATTTTATGTAGTTACCATCGCAAACATCCAAGTACTTTGTCGAACATGTCGATAAATATCAAAATTCTATAAGTAAAAAAGACATGATGTTTTGCTAAGTTGTGCTAGTAGTGGGTAAGCAATGGCCTATACCTGTGTGTATTTCTTGTTGATTCAATGACAATGTGACACTACACGAGGTTACTCGTTAACTTAATTACACATGTTTTGTCAACTTACCATCGATTTCTAGTCAGTTTCAAATTTTGGTTCATTATAGGCTCATTCAAAATTCGAGAGTAAATTAAAAAGTATACAAATTTTTCCAGATTTTTTAACAGATCACTATGACATTTAACATAGTCAGGAAAATCTTTGTTAGAATTGATGGATACTCTATGCTACACGGAGAAAAATTTTCTTGTAAATTTGAACATACCAGGTGTGATTTTGAGGAGAGACTTTCCATTTTTTCCATTATTTATGGTAAAAATTGCAACATTTTTTTTTTAATTGTTACTAAGTAGCATAAAAATGGCCATTCATCACATCAATTTTTGTTATATAAATTTGTTTATGGCGGAAGTCTGTCCTCAAATTGCCATCTGGTATGGTAAAATTTATAAGAAAATTGTTCCCGTGTATTTATCGGAAATACTTTATTTCCATTTAGAAAAGACTAAAAAAGTTTTTTTTTTTTAATTGTATGCAGGAAACTTATATTTCCCTTAGAGTTTTAGGTATGGGGAATGCCGGCATTAAAAACCGTGTCACGCTAAAGCACGATTACATTTATAATAAATCTTTAAATTTCGTTTGCGCAATAATGGCGAAAACAGAAAATGGACCTCAAAATTAATCTTCCATAGGCCCATCACATGACAGGCCTGACAGTGTGGGATATACGAATTTCTAGCCTGGTATTAAGAAAAATGTCGTGCATTATACTTGTGCAGGAAATTGAATTTTTCACACTTGTAACGAAATTTACTAAGTTTGCGTTATTAATTTGCATTTCTCTTGTGGCGAGGTTAGGTCGATAGATCGTTATCTATTTTGGACCATACTGGAACGTTTGACAAAGAATGTTATATACATAATTATATCATATTTACAGCGTTACTATAATTTTCCTAGCATACAGTCCCATAGAAACTAATCAGAATCCACGATATCGTGTGAAAAAGAAGTTCGCCAAATGTTTATAATTTTTTTAATTCAACATCCGGATACAAGTATATATATATATATATATATATATATATATATATATACATATATATATACCTAATTGAAAATAACAACCACAACCAAAAGAAAAACATTATTCAATCGATCACAATTTATATTTATATATTTTTCGTAAATCATTGAGAAATGTAGGAATCTGACTTGATTTTGTAATAGAAATAAATAACAATTAAGCGACAGCGAAAAAAAAAGTCCTGCCTAACTTTCACGACCGCATAGTACCTGATACATATAGTGCCTATAAGCTTGTGCTATTATTTATACGTGAATCTCACCCTACTTAACCATCACCCCAACTAGTCCACCCTCTTATTTCCAAGTATTATAATGATCAAATTGCAGGGATACCCATATCAGTCAATCACATTCTATTAACCAGAATACACAGAAACCAAGAGAAGTCAACATCGTATTTTATACAACATGGCAGAATGGCATGGCAATTTTTACAAATAAAGAACAGAGTTTGCCATCGATGCCAATCCCTAAAATCATTATCAAATGATGAAAAAAAGAGTAGAATAATTTGGCAAAGGTTTTATAGAATATTAAAAAAAATATCTATATATTATATGATGTATAAATTCAGTTGTATACTCTTTGGCTCTATATATATACAACATACAAAACTTCCACGGTAAAATTTTTCTAAGGCCAGGGCCGTAAAAAATCTATGGATGTTATTTCTTTTATACTGCTTTTTTGTTTGTATGATTATTTAAAGATAAATCTCCGTTTGCATGGAAAATGTAATTACAAAAAACAATTATAGAGAAAATTGTTAACCATATTATACAATGAATGTCAATAATAATATTAAAACACTTCACAAAACACAGGATGTCATCTAATGTAAATTTTGAAAGAAAAAAAATTCATACAAACAGTTATATCTATTTACAAAACCATCCATAATCCATAATTAGTTGTAAAATTACTTTACGTCTGAATGGCTTTATTATAATAAGTATGATTTATATATAATCTTTTAAACAGTTTCCAAAGACTATTGTTATGGCCTAACATTAAGTATGATATTTTATATGCATATTCGTGATTTTTCAAGATAATTAATGCATCGCCATGCAACATTTTGTATTCATGCTGTTTTCACGTTCTGATCGTTCGATATATATTTCTTCCCTCTACCCCTTATCATATAAAATGTATTCCTAAACTTTAAAAAGAAAGTGATGTGTGCACAATTTCATGAAATCATTCCAAATTATGCAAATGCACAAACAAAAAATGTTATATACTTTCATTATTGTTTCTGTAATGACGTATATATTTGGTAGGTCTTGAATTTCTATTTTTTTAAACTTTCAAAGATCTAGAATATTACTTTTTATGTTTTCTGCATTCAGCATTTCATGCACAAGTTTCGAAATATAATTATCTAATTGTCTTTAATTAGGCATTTGGATGAAATAAAGCCACTTACAAAATTTGTTATGAAATTATCAACAGTTAAAAATAAATAAATAAATAAATAAACAAATAATATATCACTAATATATTTTAAAGTTTATACAAATTCAAAACAGATAAACACAAATTGTAAGAGTACAAAGTAATCAGAAATTTCGCAAAAAATTCTCAATCATATTTATAAAAATTAATTAAAATTGTTAAATATAAATGAAATAAGATCTTATGTAAAGATTTCATCTATAAATAACATCAGATGTGGTGAGAAATTATAATTAATTTTAATTTAATTATAAAACCATATTTCATTTAATTAGCGGAAAAAATTAAAAACGATATTTTTTTTTAGAATGCGATGGCTCAAAATTCATCCATAACGGCTTCGATATAATATAGAATTTTCGAGTATATTTATTGGGAAAAAATGGACAGTGATAAAATTATAAAATAAAATACTGTGAAAAATAAAAACCACGAAATATTTATATGATTATACATATCTTAAAGATTATAGAAATACAACAATAGTTGTAACTATTATTATCTGAAAATTCAACATTTCTTTCAAATTTATCAGACAAAAATTGAAATGTTGACAAATAAAATTTAAATTTCACACAATTACAGTAAGACAATACTGCAAAGGAATGTCACGTGACGCAGTGGTATAGATTATTTATTTTAAACAAAGTTTTTCTCCTGATATTACGTAATAATATTAAAAAGCAATCATGGTAAAAATAAATCATTTTTTTTTCAATACAATATTACTTTACCTTTGTAGATGTATAGAAGATGATATTGCAGAAGACGAGATTACGCTCATTCAATAATCAAACGTTCAAATGCTCCCTTTATTTGATTTAATGACAAACTCCACTCGGTGTCAAAGCTTAAAAAATGATCATGTTCAGAACGTCTCTTTATTCGTTCCATTTTTTTCGCCCGATCAATGAATTCGTGATTCGTGCACACGTTTCGACTCAATGGTAAGCTCATTTCCTGAGGAAAGGCCGTCGATACAAATTCACGAACGCGTAAATCAAGGAGAGGAAATATTAGACGCGTTCAAGGTCGCCTTATTGTATCGCCAAGACAAATTGCGATAGTCGCGATCGAACGCACCCAGAAGAGAGGGCCAGCCTATAGAAATCATTCACCGAATCTCTTTCTGAGAATGCGTAATTCTCGCTCGAGGAAATTTGATCGGCGTCACCGGAAATTTATACAGCGCACAACGGTCGGCTATATAGCGCTGTAGCGCACACGTTGCAAGCGCGAGCGCGTGAAAAATCAGAGGCTGATTTGCCGACGGGATAGATGACTCCGTCGCTGGTCGTACGTCAACGTGTGACATTATTTATTGGCAGCAGCTGACATTCAGTCGTACTCAACCCTCCGTCGTGTATTCACACCCCCCTCCCCGCAGCCCCCAAATCGCAGACCGTCCCTTCCTCCCTCCCAGGGAAAGTCAACCCTGTCGGTCTGCAATGGGCCCTGAAGAGCGAAGCGTGCCGATTCTCGTTTTAGATTCCACTTATTATTCGCCTACCGATGTCATTGTTCTTTCACTTTAACACCATTTTTTATCCACGTCCTTTTCTTTTCTTTTTTTTTACCCTACCATACCTCATTATGAGGAGGATGATTTAGAGTGATCTTTGGGTTTGGTTTCAATATGCTTTCGAGTCTTTGTATTTTTTCCTATTAAATATTCTTTCGCTATTCGAGTTGTGCAAATTTACTGGACTTTAGAAATAAAAAGTGGACTTTATTTAACAATATTCGTATTTCTCCAAAAGGAACAAGAAGGACCCCCTTAATGACATCTTTTTGAAAATATATCGATTGTGATCTATATGATAATTCGTAGCAAATTTCAGGTATAATATACATGAGATATTCGTATATTCATATTATATATAACTTACAATTATTTCTTTTTCATGCAATTCTAACTCACTTTTTGTCATATAAATTACCCCGTAGAAAATCGAAATTAGACATCGTTTCCGCTTTAAAGTTATATATATATATATATCCATTGTATTCTTGACATGATAAAGCATCGATTAAAGCCAACAAAAAGTTGTCGGTGTACAAAATATTCACTACTATCAATGACGATATAGAATTTTCAAGAAAATTACGGCGTTTTCCCAAACATTTGTTAATTTGTTATAATACATACCGCAGTTGGTGTTATAAGAAACACGTATAACAAACGATTAATTATAAGTATTTTATACAATTTATTTTTACGCTTTATGATTTCACGTAATCATTCACGAGTTTTCGTTGCCTTTCGTGATTTCTCGTTGTCTTTCATGATTTTTTGTTGTCTTTCGTGATTTTTCCCGATCTTTCATGATCTATTGCACATAACCTAGGTCTGTTTTGTATACACTTTTAATGAGGTTTTACATGAGAGTGTAAGCAAACTTTTACTCGTCCCTATTATACAGGGTAGTGTTTCATTTTAATCCGACCACGCAGATACCTCTGTAAAAATGAATGATATCAAAAAATGACCTGTACAAAAGTTGAAGGGGATAGAGGGGGCCATCC